>JAHWFP010178486.1:29395-60001 GCA_023313725.1 Lithobius niger | reverse complement strand
ACATGAGTAAGCGCACATCGCATCCGCAAAGACTCAAGAACAGCAACCTAAATAAATCTTCTAGAAGTCCAGCTTGCCACCTTTAACAATGCGTAAAATCTGCCAAAAAAAAAAAAACAATGTGGCAAAAACCAAAACGAAGAAGTAAACGTAAAGTAAAGGAATTTTCTAGACTTTTTTATTATTATTTCATTGGACTTATTTTAAATCGGGCAGATTGTGACAAGCCCCTGCGATTTGACGTGATACGTATTCGTCTGAAGAAGATGCTGCGCAAATTTAAAAACGTCATCGACATATAACATCTGTTAGCACCAACTGTGGGTCTGACTTTGTATATTCACGTGCATTCTATGCTATATTGGTTGATATTTCAGTAATGTTCAGCGACATTAGTCACAAATTTATACGAAAAAATAAGCCAAATTAATGTGCCATAACTGAAATCTTGACATCAAAAACACCACCAGTACAAGCAAGTGCGTTTATTTTTATATTTTTATTTTTTGTATTGTTGGCTGAAGCGTCTTTGATCTGTGTACGTAAGACATAACAATGTTAACGTGCTTTCAAGCTACGCATCGGATGTAGCATTGTTGTAGGCCAAGAGGGCCAGTCCCTTTGCAACAACTGTAGAGTAAGCTCGGCTCTTGTAAAGTCGTCCTAGCGGATAGGCCTCGACTAGAATGAAATGGACTTGATTTGTGGCGAACAGCCACGACTACGACTCACTGCCATCTTTATTCCGTAACATACATTTATGTTATTATATTTATACTATATTTATATTGATAATAATTTTTTAACAATTTTTTATAGTATAATTATGATTTTCATAATATAATTAAAAAAAATTATATATAAATATACTGGTCACATACTGTACCTCAACCAATGTAGTTTTAGTGACCACACGTTAACAACTAAGATGAAACAATACTATTGTCTGTATTGTTAAAAGAATGATAATGTTTTGTAGACTAGGATCGCCTTAGTATTGTTGTACGCGATAAGGTTATTTCTCTGGAATAGACATGTCCTTTGTAGCATTTCCCCATACAAGTTTCCTCCCTTACTCCACTACGAATTCAGTCAGTTCGTTCCCAGCGTATGGTAGCAGAGCGTGGTTGAAGTACCTGACCGGCAAAATAATTAGAACTATAACAGAATTATTTTTAATTATTTGTAATTGTATTTTTAATCATGTTTATATTATTGTATACATTATATTTATTTATTCGTTGTATGTTATTATTTATTTATTGTGGTTTTGCCAAAGACCTGTGCGAAGCTAAAACAGTTTGTTTTATGTAATATTAAAATGATTTCTTTGAAAACTGCTACTAGTTGCCCATAGAGGTCGCGACCTACGTGCAGAAATCATGCTTTGTTATCGGCTGGCTGTACTGATGAATAGGCCTCCATCGCTTAGCAAGGTCATGCTCCATCCATTCTGTTACCTCCGGTATTACCAAGGTGGCGTCCTCGACAACGTCGTTTCGTGGCGGACGTCTTGTCTAACCCCTTAGTATCGGTATTGGGCAAGCCGATTAGTTTACTGGCCCTGCAAGGCGACAGACACACCTTTGATTAAATTTCCAAAACGCAAGTGAAAATTTTCTTCGTTTGGAGATTCACAAATCATTGGTACTATTGTGTGCGCAGCGTATCTTGAGTCCTGCAAGTATTTTATGAGCGCTTATGTCTTCCTGGAGAGAGCGGCTTTAATCGATGGCCGCCATTGTCTTTGTAACCATCTTGGATATCAACAAGGCACTCTGCTACCAAAAACGTACAACCGATTATCTGTCTTCGTTCTGCAGCGAACTCAAGATAGGCCGCGCACGCTGTAGGGTGTACGTCATTCTGGTGCATAAATGGCTCTGACGAAATTACTACCTCCGTTCCTCTTACGTTTAGAGCCGTTCAACAGAATACAAATTTAGATGTACGAGAATTCGAATCTTCTTTATTTTACGTTCAAGATTGTCATCAGACAAGTAACCTACTTAAAGCCATAGACGAGATAGTTTCTTAGGCATTAAATGACGAAAAACTGGCTGGTGGCATTTTAATTGACCTACAGAAAGCCTTCGATACTATATCGACCACGATATTCTGTTTAGTAAATGTGAACACATTGGGCTACGTGGAAAGATACTCCATATTCTGAAAAGCTACATGTGCGATCTCAAGGTATGCACCAGAATAAACCAGGAAAACAGTGATTTTCTGAATGTTAAACATGGGGTCCCTCAAGGTTCAGTCCTGGGTCCTTTACAGTTTTCCTTATCTACATAAATGATATTGAAAGAATTGTTACAAATTCTGACATTTTTCTTTTCGCAGATGATATTTTTCTCCTTGTTTGTGATCATGAATATGATATACTTGTGATCACGTTGCAGCATGACTTTGACTTAATAAACTCCTGGTTGATTACAAATGAAGTCTACATCAGCGAAGAAAAAAACAGTCTGTATTACTATCAAATCCCCGCACACTCCGAAGTTTTCTGTTAAAAACATTTTCCTTCACTCCATAAATTCTGCACGATAAGAAACCGTGATACTACCTGCTTTAAAATTAAAAACGTAAGTGAAGCAACTTATTTAGGATTCCAAATCGACTCACAATGGACCTACAAAAGGCAGAACGATAAAATTGCACAAAATTTACGAAAACTTTTGCCTAGTCTCTATCACATCAGACACCTTCTTAACATCAAAAGCAAAAAAATGATGTATTATTCTTGGGTTGAAAACTTGATTAGATATGGTATTGAAATATATGGATTTGCTGCTAACTGCTACACAATTAGACTGCAAAAACTGCAAAACCGAATCATAAAAATTATTTTTAACGAATATGGACATTTAAAATCTAAACAAATATACAGGAAAACAAAAATTATATAAATTCAACAACTTAGAGATTTCGTTGTAATTGTGAAAAACTATTTTAACTGTGACCACACGTTAAGCTCAACTATAAAGAATAATTATTTCAGGAAAACCACATATCGATATGAAGTGCCTTTTGCCAAGAATCAATATGGCAAACGAACAAACAAATATTAAATTCCTACTCTATTTAATGAAATCCCTATTGAACTACTCCAAATTGATGGGATAACTGAGATTAAAAATAAACTATTCATCTACTTCTTGGTTAATCAAGAAGTCGATTAAGCAATGCGCAGATAAACCTACAGTCTGATTTTTTTTAATATAGTGCTTATAATATTTATATATATATATAAATGTGGAATGTGCATTTAGTGATTGTCATAACTATTTTTTTTTTGTATTTAAACTGTTACGTTGTGTTTATTATTTGTTTCTGATGCCTAATATGGGTTTATGTTCAAAATCGTATTGTCAACAAATAATGTGTTCAATATTACCTTCGTATTATTCGTTATCATGTGCCTTTCTCATGTACCTGACTTCTACAGCACACACAAGTTCACCATGAACTTCGAGCCGTCGTAATAAACTACTTACTTTACTTTAAAAAAAAAATTGCTGCATTTTCAAATGAGTGCGAGTCGCCGAATAGACTTAGTAAACCACACTCGATCATTACCCAACCGCATCTTTTTTACTACGGTAGTACAATTGCTAGGGGTGTTATCAGATCATATCCTTCGTGCTTCTTGAATGTAAACATGAAACAGGCAAGGGAAAAGCCTGTGGGAGAATAGCTTTCCTCTCCCACGACTTCATCAGTTAAAAGCTCGTGATGGTTAGAGAGACAAATTTATTAGTTTACTTTTCCTTTTCCCGCATATTTTTTTTGACTTACGACACGTGTGTCTGCAAGTGATAAGGGGAGAAATTTACGACACAAGGTGTCCTGAATTGCAGACCACGTTGTTTCCTTTTTACCTAAACCTCGTTTAATAAACGAGTTTGGATTTTTAAATGGTGGTTTCGTTTAACCTTGCTCCAAACTAGATTTCCGCCTTGTTTTTTGCCATAGTAAAAGCACCGTAATATTATTATTATTTGTTTTTGGAATCACGACAGCTGCGACATTTAGAATTATAATGAAGGCAGCGTCAATTATCTTCCGATATCCGCATCTCAAAGGGTATCAATCCAGCCCAATGCTGCTTAACTTCGGGGATCTGACGAGAACCGGTGTTTCCACAGCCACAACCACCTACAGAAAAGGCCGGATAAAATCAAGACAAATTAGGCAAGTAAAATCAACTATTGACATAGACAGAAGCGCAAGTTTGCTAGGTGCTGCCATCTCTACCCCAAGCTACGAAATTTCAAACTAACCGACCAGAGTTCCGAATTCTGTCAACAGATGACGCCACTTGGCAAACCTGCCGCGTCGTTATTTGATTCGCCGTTTTGCGGAGCATCGTGGGACGCAAAGATGATACGGCCTTTACTGTAGGTGGCTGTGTTCCAGCTCTGCAAGGCCGCATCTCAGCCCTCTTGTAACAATACAAGCAAGCAGGAACACAACAATGAACGGGGGCTCAGCACTCGATTACAATGCAACAATTCAGGACACAACAATGACAAACGATTGTTCTCTGCACCGGTCGCAACACTCGATTTTTTTTTTAACGAAACCCGTGTTACACGTCCCATTGTGTAAATTTAATTTACTTATAAAAAGGTAAGTTATTTTTCACCATAATAAATACTGAAAACGGGCAATATCGGAAACATTTCAAGCATTAAAATTCATTACAATATGACATCCATTGTGAAAATTTAAAGTTGCTCCTTTAAAACTTTCTTTAAAATCTGTAGTTTCGGCGGCCCATTTTTGTTTACTTGTGGAGATAGTAAGTTTCCATGTAAAATGTCGGACGCATCGACAAAGGCGCCCGGAGACAGCAAACCAACAAAAAGGGTGGGGGGGCTTTTTCAGGCGATATTTTTTTTGGAACGTGCCTTATTTTGGCCTAATAAGTGTTACGGAACATCGAAAAAGCTTTTGTTTAAACGTTTTTGATTTTGTTTTTTTATGGATTTTCTTCATGATTCTGTCTACCAAAAGGGCAAGAAGGCAAAGAAAAGGGGGAAGGGGGGAGGGGGAGTTGGATTCAAACCCAATATCCCCAATGTAGAGGCGCCTTTGCGCACCGACTTACGACACAGCCGTCTCCAACATTATATTATGTGATCTCTTTCGATTGATCTCCATCAATCGACAAATCAAACAAATCCTCGAATACCAAATCCGAAGACATAATAGAACACTATACGAAAAAGTAAACGTTTTTTTCCTTTCCGCCTTGCATTGTTGGACTACTCCGTGTACTACATCATTATTGGAGTCGCGTGCTTCTTCATTGTCGGGCAGAGAAGTGGACATAAATAAGTTATTGCTTGCTTCCCTCGTGCAAAGAACTAACAATCGCTTGGGCATGTGGCCCTTGACATTGTTAGTTCTCAGCACTCGGGAATTAGGCGATAACCTATACATACAGTTGTGCCGCGGAAAAATTGTTGCCGCAACAGTCCAGCTGATTGTTTGTTTACACTCTTTACAAACGCGCTTAAAAGTTAGTTAAGTGGTTCTCAACAGCGCGCGCACGTTCTTTGCTTAGCGCGTTGAACGTTTTCTTTTAGCCAGAATCTAAAAAAAATAATAATTCCGGTCGCGCGCGTCATCGCTTTCGCCACCAAACACTTCTTGGATCCTGTGACCACATCATCCCGAGCTCAAGTCACGTGACCTCCGGGAAGCGATTTTTTTAAAGAGGCATTCCGAGATGCGTCACAACAACTAAAAAACTTGGATCTAAACGTGCAACATTTCATTTGCACCCTGAACTTGGCATAAAAACATAAATGTCGTACTCCATAACAAGTATTTTTTTTGCTAGACCAAAAGAGAGCCATCTCCTGCGTCTGAAAAATCGCGAATTGAAAAATAACGGGCTTCCTCCTGTTAATAATAAACAAAAATGCAAGGTCAGCAAACCTAACCATCCATTCGCGTACTTATGAGCTTACCGGATGGTTTTAAAGTGAAATGGCAAAGCATTATAAATCTTTCGCGCTTGACAAAGAAAACATTTATGTAAAATTTCCCGCTTAGCTTTCGTTAACAAAACGTGAAGCTGACTCTAAGATCTAGCGTTAAAAAGTGCAATAGCTGTGTGTTCAACAGTTTTTTTTTATTGCACACAAACATGGTTTTCTCAGCGTACAGTTGCCTAAGGGCGATTTGAATAGAGGGGGGTTCGTATAAAAATATTTATGGGAGCCCAACGTTCGATCTAAAAACCTTTTTATGCAGTATAATTAATGGTTTTGAACTTTACCCACAAAACAACTGTAGTGCCGGATGGCTGGGTAGCATAGATTATCAAAAAGTACCAAATATTTTGATATTTGGGAAATTGTTAACCATGTAAAGGAGGAATAGAAATTAGCGTAATTAATCGTAAATGTATTATTAAACAAGATATGAAATGTATTTCTGTAGATAGCAGTACCAGAGTTAGATAATAAATTAGTTTAATTTTTATATTTCAATTTCCATGTTACGCAGCAATTCCTAAATATTAAGTAAACGAACACTGGGAGCTTACGAAACCAACACAAGAACAAGAGAACGATTCCAACATCGAACTCTACAACCACATCTGGATTGCTCTGCCACCAAGCGTGAGATTTGTTATCCAAATAATAAACGAAGCGACCGTATTCAGAAAAGTGTTTTTTTTTTTTTTTTTTTTTGACATCTGTAATTATATCCTGCATTCTTCAAAAGAATAGAACTTTCACTATGGTGTATTATGGCACATTGCCTTGTGTTCTTCGTGTAGCGCTCGGGGCCACCAGCACCTCGGTTCGGGCTACCTCATCACCTCGACTGAAAAAAATCGGTTTAGCCAGCCATCCAACAGAAGACTCGAATATCTCCGAAAGTATTTAAGGTGTAAAATAATTATTTTATATGATATTACCCCCTCATATAATATAATATTTTATATATTATACGAGGAATAATAATAAATTATATGAGGGATATCATCTTCGAACTAGAACGTATACCGTTCATGCATCAAAGCCCCTTGCCGTGAAATTCAACCAAATCAGAAAAATTCGAATGTTATCGTGTAAACAGACAAACAGACATACCAAATCAAAATTCAGTCGAGTATTCGAACCCGCTCGCTACGCTTGCTCCAGCAGTTACATCTTAGTTAATTATTTGATACGAAGTATATCATGCCGGGTTACAAATATAGATCGCAAGTGGGAGAAGGGTGGATCAAAATTTTTTTTTTTTTTTCAAATTGTATAATACTGCGGAAATGTTGGCTTTCGCCCTCCTAATAACTATCCCAAAATAATATTTTTTTCATTTTTATTAGTGTTGCTCACCTGAGCGTAAGTAACATTATTAAGTCAACAGGGAAATCGCTAATTCCGCAGAAAATAATTTTTGACTAGTTTAAAATACAGCTTTTTACATTATCTCATTTTGTAGCATTTGTGCTCTCAGAAACCACTGAATAATGACAAAATCAGACATTTTTTTTTCCAGGAAACAATGTGAGCTCTCAGCCACCAAAAATAGGGGGAAAAAAGGATTTTTTGCCGATTTCACGATGTAAATCAGAACGAAGTTTAAGGACAAAATACTTTTTTTTTTTAAATTTAATGTTGGCGTCATTTAATGATCCCGGAGAGTATCAAATGGTATAACGTAAAAAGCTGTGTTTTAAACCAGTCAAAAATAATTTTTTTTTCAGAATTGCGATTTTTCCCATTGACTTATATAATGTTAAATTTTAGGGCCAGGTGGGCACCTGTAAATACATTTTTCAGATTATTTTTTTCTTTTGGGATAGCGATTTGGGATAGGGACGAGGACCAACTTTTCCGCTCTCTTACGATTTGCAAGATAAAAAAAAAATTATTTTTTTTTGGTCCACCCTTAGGGCGCGTTTAGGCAACAACTCGTTTGCGCGTTTTCTCAGCTAGAATTTAATCGCGATGGCATGGTGTCATTGCAATGATAACAACGGTAACTGAATTAGCTAATTCCGACATCGTTTGAGTAAATACTTGCAGTCTTAAAATCCGTGCCAATAAGATAAAAACTCCTCCTGACGAAACTATTTACCCAGTCGTTGAACTCCTATTACTGACTGTTTTCGTTAACTGAGCGTAAATCCGCCGCCGTGTTGGTATTTCAGGTGATTTCTAGCTTCTAGCTGCGACGAGAATCTAAAAGCGAGTTGTTGCGTAAAAGAGCTCTAAGGGTGCGTTTATGAACACACTTTCTCGCTCGCCGAACGCTATTTGCTAGATAACCGTTATTTATTACGATTCGTTTCCCGTTTCTACTAAATGAATGCGGTAATAGATAACAAATAAAATATATTATAAATAACAACACGGATAAAGAACAAAGTGCAACAGTAATTTTAAACGTTGCTACCGCATTTTTGTCATTTCACGCAGCGTCCAAAATTTGCTATGCTCGCTCAAAGAATAGCTTCTAACAGTGATCAAAAGACGGTAGAATAAATCGCTACTCGCAGAGAGAATTCAAAATCCAACATGGCGTCCATTTCAGGGTTATCGAATCAAAGACAAAACAAGGACGTACTAACACTGCATTAGTAATTCGACGTGTCGTATGGCAGAATTTAAAAAAAATGTGTAATTGATGTATGCAATTGGAACGGCAGACGTAACAACATGACACTACTAAAAAATCTGAATGCGTGGTGTACTGAACAAATCTACTATATTGCCCATTATATTAAGAAAAAGTTTTCTCGTTAACTTTTGCTACTACGATACGGCAAATGAGCCAGAATCTTGTGTGCGACGATGCAATCACTGACCAGATAAGTTTTCATCGGACGCTGATATTGGTTTTCTTACAAAAAAACAAACAAACTGAAAGCTTCGTTGTTTTACAGTTTCCCGTTCCCTTTGTTCTTGTTCATCAGACTCTTACGTTTTTTAAATCTTCGAACACCATATCTTCAGTAAATTCAGCAGGTAATTTGGGGCGGGGGGGGGGCCCGAGTAGGAGAAATCATATTTCGCTGAGGTTACGTGAGGTTGACTATACTTTAAATTTATACACTTTTACACTTTTACAAAAATTAAAATATTCACACGAAAATTGTGTCAAAATCCACATTTAATATAACACTGTAATTTCATGTGGATAATGTTTGTTAGGCTACTCAATACAAAGTAATTGTTTTACTAGCGTTTTCTAATTATCTTAATTATTATTATTTGTGATTTTAAATCTGTGGGTAAAACTAATATCGAACCAATAAAACTTAAGTGAGTTTTCCTGCACGCATTTCAAAAAAATCTGAATATCCCTCCCTTCCCGCCCTGGCCAGTCCGCCACTGTGAAAACGGGACATCATTCGCTTTACTCACTCGTTCAATAGGTAACAACACCACAAATACGCGTAATAAAATACTGTAATATATCGCACCCGAAAAGCAGCGAGGATAGCTCAGTAATTAACAGCAAAAGTCTATCCGCGCATCGCATTCAATGTACCGTCCAGATTCAAGCATAAAATTTCGGTGTACCATCCAGATCACCGCAAAGGTAAGTGACGACTCACTTTGTATTGTTCTGCGCGATTAGAGAGGAGCCCCCCTGATGTCTACGTATATAGTCTCTAACCGACTGCAATGTTAAAGACCTGACTTGCCGAAATGAGCAGTTACACGCATTTGTCAGCGGCAATTTTTCGTTTGAGCGCACACCTTTACGCTGACGTAGGGCTGACGTCATCCACTGATCATGTACCATCGGACGACGGTTTTTCACTCAGGGATCTCGTTTGAGGTTAGCACACTAAATACGTCGTAACTAAATTCTACAGAGCATAATACCTTGTGTACTTGCGCACTGCAAGTCACCCACCCACATACTTGAATTTCGTCGGGTCAGAATTGAACAAATGTGTCTGGTTTTCGAGGAGATATCGCTGAACCGATTTGCCTTCACCCGTTTTTTGGCCACAACCGCATTAATTCGACGTGTGACACGTTGAATAAAAAATGATTGCCGGCAATCAGAAACCAGTCCGTCGTCTTGTATCCTACTGCAGTACAAATTGTTTTCTCTTTGTCATAAATCGACGCTGTCATGCTGCAGACATCGTACGTCGTGTCGCGAGGCACGAGGAGAAAATTTGCGTCAGCGTTGTTGCCATGGTTACTACGTATAGACAACTTGAAAACCACATTCTTCGGTAAAGGCGAGAAGCAGCCAGTATATAGATTTAGTATTAACCAAGTAACAGCTAGTGAGCGAGAAAATTGTCGTTTGCATTGTCGTTTGCATAACCAGCCTTAGGGCACGTTTACGCAACCACTCGCTTTTGCATTCTCGCAGCTAGAAGCTAGAAATCACCTCGAATTCCAACATGGCGGCGGTTTCATGTCTGACGCCTCGCAACGAAAACGGCAAATAACGCGAGTTCAGAAGTGTTTGGGATTGTTTCGTCATGAGGAATTCTTTATATTATTGGCACGGATTATAAGACTGCAAGTATTTACTCCAACGATGTCGGATTTAGCTAATCCATTTAGCGTTGTTACCATGGCAATGCCACCTTTGCCATCGCGATTGAGTTCTAGCTGCGAGAATGAAAAGGCGAGTCGCTGCCTTAAACGCGCCCTTAATCTCTAGGTGCAATAATTCTCTCGATAGCACAGTGGCGTGCCTAGGATGAGGAGGAATTGTCCCTGCCCTCTTCGCAAAATGACTTTTTTGTAAAAAAAAAATGTCCTATTTCTGCCGCTATTTGCTGACGGGAAGTGTGTATGAAAGGGCCAAAAGAACTAAAAAGGCCTAAATAAAGGTCTGTAAGGCTAAATGAGGAGCAGAGAAGGGTAAAATCAGAGAGCAAAATCATTAAAAAAAAAAAAACCCCCGTACAAAGTCCGGAGAAGACTTTCCGGGAGGTCTGTGCACGCTACGGCGCTAACACTCCCCTAGTCCTGCCTTCCCAACGCTTAGAAGTGTTGCACAGCCCTATGAATTTCAATTTTCTTCGTATCAGTTTTAAATTCTTCTCAGCACCAAGTTCTGTGTCTTTTTATTTTTCTATTTCGTAATTTCACCATTATTTCTTCAATTAAAAAAAATAACACCTAAAATTAAACCAAAAACGAACAAATAATACGCATCTAAAAGGTCGTCCACCGTTTCCAAGCAACCCGCGTTGGAAAAATCAATCGATTCGGGGGCTTTGGTCTGCGTTCTTCCCGCAAAAAAACCAAAAGGTTCGTTCCGAAAAACTTTAAAAATTGGCATCACAGCAACACGCCGGGGAAAAAACGTAAACAACCCTGCCATTGGCTGTGGCGCCACAACCAATGGGAGGAACGGTTACGTAAAATGGGCGTGGCGTGAGTATCGACTTAAATACCTGGTCACGATTCGTCGGGCATTATTATACGAAACTGTTAGGGAGAGCACGTGATTATAGGCTGGGTGCTTGTCCTTGAACAAAAGCGCAGCCATAGTCCCTGTTAGGTATTGCCACGAACTTTTTTATATTTATTGGGGGGAGGGGGTGTCGGAGGCGGAGGAGGGGGGAGGGTGGGGGCGGATAGCAGTCCTGCCCAGGGGCCGACGTGCCCGTTTTGTGTATAGAGAATTGGAATTCGCAGAACACGATTCTAAACACGTCAAGAATGAATGATGGGAATAGGCTTACAGGTTTCGTAGACCTAGGCGCGTACATTGGCGGGGTTTGGAAGACAGAGGTGTGCGACAGATAAACCAAAAAAAAAAAAACTAAAACGCGACGTTTCCGGGGCATGAATCAGCTACGTTTTCAAGCAGATAAAAAAAGAATGAAAAGAAGGGAAAAAAAACAAGGCTACAATGCTGCAAAATGAATAAAAAAAAAAAAACAATAAAATTCACGAAACAAGCAGTCTACATTAAAGACTGGTCTTGTGAGGATACATAAGACACTAATCTGAGAAAGGAAGAAAAGACAACTGCCCCGACTGGGACTCGAACCCATGACTTTCCAGGGCAGTTGTCTTTTCTTCCTTTCTCAGATTAGCGTATCATGTATCCTCACAAGACCAGTCTTTAATGCAGACTGCTTGCTTCGTTTACCCTTTACCTTGTGATTTCTTCTTTATTTAATAAAATTCACTTTCGCCGGTCGAAGGAGGCCTAAATATTATAAGAGCCATAATACGAACAATAATAATTCTGTTCCCGGAAACAAAAAGGAAAATGAAACAATTAAATTAAATTAAATTAAATTAATACAGGACGAATGCAAGCGTATGTAACCGGTTCACAACAAAATATGCAACAAAAGCACTTTAACACTAAGTCTGATCGTATTGTCTCTTCCAACTCCTGGTTGAAAGAGCTGTCACAATACTTTCTGGGAGAGTGTTCCAAGAATTAACAGCTCTCAGAGTTAAACAAGACTGTCCAACAATGGTGCGGATTCGTGGTTTTGTCAACTTCATGCTGTGTCCTCTGGTTTGTGTGACTGTCTACCGTAGTTGAAAAAAAACTGGTCGACAGACAAAATGACTTTGCCAGACACAATTTGACGAGTCTCGATAAGGTCACCTCTTGAACGCCTATCAACAAGCAGGGTCGTCAGGTCAAGCCCTTTCAAACGTTCTTCGTGAGTCAAACCCTTCAGTGAAGAACCGTGCCTGGTGACGGCCCTCTGAACTTGTTCCACCCTGTAAATATCACCATACCAAACGGTGAGTTAGAAAATGCTGCCGTCTGAAACTAAACAAATGAGCTTAAAGGCGCCTTTTCACCACTTCAACTCCTAGATGCAGCACCGTATACAATCATCGATCAATATAAATAAAATAGGGGCAAATTAAAAATTGAACAACACTATTCGCAGCAGCGCGCCGCGATTTTCATGACTACGACAAGATCACGTGACACACGTCAGCCAATTGGATAACGGAGAATCAGGAACGTGGATGCTGTGTTTAGAATACGGGCAACGCTATCGAAATGGTTAACCGGTACTTTTGAATGGCTCCATCAACTTAGCACCACCACGTCGCGGAATCGTACCCAACAAAACACCGACAATTAGTGCTAATCAGTGCTCAAAAATTAAAATTATAGTGTCCGCGGCCTATGTTGAGTTCTTCACAGAACGAACACAGATAATCGATTGTACGTTTTCAATAGCAGAGTGCCTTGTTAATATCCAAGATGGTTATAAAAACAATGGCGGCCATCAATTAAAGCCACCCCATCCAGGAAGATGTAGCCGCTCACAAAATACTTGCAGGACTCAAGATACACCGCGCACACAATGGTGCTATTTCAATAAAGGAATTGTAACGCTTTTAAAGGTGGCGGTGCTAAATTGATGCTGTCAGCGCCACCCTCTCTCCATGATGGGCTCGAAAAATATCTCATATTTTTTAGTGGTCAGTTAGTGCTCATCAGTGCTCGAAAATTAGAATTAGTGCTATAGAAGTTCGTAAATTATCACTCTTTTGGTGGGTCAGTGCTGCTCAGCAGTTCATGCTGTCCCCATTCGCACTGAACGGCTCCAAACACACGTCACAATTTTTAGCGCTGTATTATAGTGTTCATTCGTGCTTGCAAATTAGAATTGATGCTCTTTGTGTAATTTATAGTGTGCGCGGCGTATCTTGAGTCCTGCACTTATTTTGTGATCGGCTACGTCTTCCTGGAGGTGGCGGCTATAACCGACGGCCGCCATTGTTTTTTGTAAATACTTTGGATATCAACAAGGCACTCTGCGACTAAACACGTACAATCGATTATTTGTATTCATTCTGGGGCGAATTTAAGATGGGCCGCAGCCATTATAAAGGTGGCGGTGCCAAATTGATCCAGCAGTACCGCCCGTATACTGAATGGCTCCAGACATGTCCCATTTTTTAGTGTTCCTTAGTACTCGAAAATTAAAATTAGTGCTCATCCAATAAAAGAATTGCACTAATCAAGTGCTAAAAAATAGGACATGTTCAGAGCGGATGGTGCTGCAGCGTGAACACCACCACCCACAAGAATGCTGTGATGGGTGATTTCTGAAGCCTAGAAGACATATTTTGTCCAATGCCTTAGCCAGCGAAACATATATTACGGTTATAGATCGGAAAAGAAAAGATTCCGCTTGGGTGAGAATTGCGGCAGCTGCCTACAAATCCCCCTTCCCCCCCCCCCCCCCACCAAAAAATAAAATCGCATTGTATTTATACCTAAGAAGTCCTCTCTCCCAGCATTGGCTTGACGACTAAAGACGCCATATTATATTACACCTCCAGTTCACCTTGCAGCTATACAGATGAGAGCACGTCTTCGTCGTTATTTCTTCTGCTGCATCGGATAGGGAAGGCACCAGCTGGCCACCCCTTCCCTCCTCATTGATGATGTTACTTGAACTTTCCTATTCCTGCTACGATACATCCTCCATATAGTTAAGAACCGGTCATTATCGCCGGAGGGGGGGATGGGGGAGATTATACATTTTTTAGGACCCGTCAAGAGCAGGGGTTACCAAAAAAACACCAACCAAACAGGAGGAACAAGTCATTCTTGCACCAAAAAATGCCACTTTCAACAGTTAAAATTTCTAAAAACGCCTCATCGTCTCGGGGGGGGGGGGGGGGCTGGGGGAGGGGGGCCCTAGACGTCCTTACATGATGTGAGTGTTTACGAGAGCTAGGGGTCTGGGGAAGCACTGTGAAGTTCCCACAGCAGGGTCCCGGGCAGGACCACGGAAATTGAAGCAATCTCTGGTATTGTAGTGACTTATCTACCTTTGGAGGCCATGTTTTGAACAAATGTTTAAGGTTTACTTTTTTTTAAGTTAAAATGTGGATCACAACAGGGGTGGATCTAGTAATTTATGGTGGGGAGAGGGGTGCTGGGGCTGAGAGTTTTTAAGGACTTTTTTAAAATGTTTTTTTGCAGTTCTCTCCACCGATTGGGGTGCATTTTCCTGACCGACAGTGACTTTTTAGTTGATACCCCATCTCCAATTTCCGGCCATGAAGCTGCTCTATGCTATTAGGTGTAAGATTTTGATACGACGAGGGCAAATATTTGTGTTTATATAAGCTGTTAGTGTATCCAAATTACTTTGAGGTCGGTGGGAGGGAAGTCCTGTGTTTGAGTCCCATTCCGGGTAGTTGGCTTTTATTTAAATTCTTTGTCAGATTAGTGTATCTTGTATCCTATAGCAAAACCAGTCTTTAATGAAGCCTGTTATCGTCGTTTGCCCTTTACCTTGTGATTTATTTTTTATTCACGTCAGTTCAGTTTAGAACTTGCATGTACGTAGCATGCAATAAGTAATTAGTACGCCCCCCCCTCCTTTGTGTATGTAGGTGATGTTGTTTCCTATGCCGTTATTAGTGACTTAACAAAACTAACTTTGACAAAGTTATAATCGGTTGGCTGCTGTGTTGGACTGTCTCAAAAGTTTGGTGTTGAGACACTTGCTGAAGCTTACTTTAGCGTCTCTTACTTATTTTCCCCCAAAACCTCCTTCTCTTGGTGAAGCTCATGGTCCTTCGTAGGGTACGGGGAAATTTGAAGTTGTTCATTGAAAGTTGTTCATTGAAGTTGTACAACGCATGGACTTGTATAGAGCAGTGACATTGGCCGCCATATTGGCACCCGTATGGGTTTTGGAGGGCATAACTACAAGGTGCACTACATAAAAATGGAGGAAAAACAACGGAAGAGCGGATTTCTTATGCTTAAAATAACGTTGTTTTCTCCAACAACAAACATTGCGCGTTTTCGGTCTAAGAAATCACTCTTCACAGCATCGGCTTCAGTACGACGCCCTTCTGTTTCTCTCTGCAGTGCCCATTAAGGCTCCAGCCTAGAGTTATACGTTATAGAGTTAGAGTTAGACGTCGTGTCACTGCTCTATATTGTCACACTACTTGATGGTATATATAAGCTCCATGGTTTATGCTAGCGGGAAAGATGCTGCTCATCAAAGCTCGGCAGGAAAGCCACGCGCGTGTTACAGGGCTGCTTAAAAGTTTGACGACAGCAGATGCATTGTGTGTGTTTGGATAGTTATATGGTATTTTAAACTAAATATAGATGCAAAAGCTATTTACGTTGCCTTTTGGACTTATATGTCAGACTGCCGGAGCGGGGAATCGAACCTGCGACTTTTGAAACCAAAGGCCGAGGTCCTACCGCTGAGCCATACTGACACGGCCTTTTAGGCTATTCTGAAAGGTGGGATCTATTCTTTTCTTTCCATCAATCCTAACAGAAATTGCTTAGCTTAGATAGGAACCGTTGTACACCTATTTAAAGGTGTTTGTTATGGCGAAGTGGCAAAAGCATATGGTAATTTACGTTTTCAAAGTATTCTTACAAACTTTCGAACTTCCGAAATGTAAATGCTTAGGATATTATGAAAGATCGGGATCTATTCTTTCCGTCAATTCTAACCGAAATTGTTGAGCTTAGATATGGACCGTTCTACGCCCGTTTAAAGGCGTAGCTGTAGTGGTGCGGCTAGTTTCAATTTCAAAGTGCCATTGTATTGCTCATATTTGTGTTTGTATCTAAGTTAAACAATATCGGTTAGATTATAATGGGGATATTACGAAATAATATACTCTGAATTAGAGGTGTATGCTGGTAGCTCACACCGATGTGTGCCACCTCAGCCTCCACACTAATTGTGTTCTTTATAAGCAAAAAAAAAAAAGTGCACACAGTACACGCATGGAGTCTGAGCTGGTACACAGTGAAAAATGGATACCAGGAACCCCCAAATTTCACATTTTTCTCCGTCTGCCCTAAACCGTTGCTCCTAAAAAAAAAAAAAAAAACCACATCAATCGGCAAATTTTGAAGAAATTAAACACCCATTTCGTTTTATCTCTACATGACAGTCACTATATAGCGCAATGGGTTTGTCTGGGATTGTTGTAGCGCTGAAGTAATTGTAACCGATGCACTAATACAGTATTAGCAGAGCGCATTTCAGTGAAATTCCGATTTCGAGCTTCGACTGTTCGTCAACTGCCAAACATGAATGGAATTAGTATCAAAAGGGGAAAGCACCCCATCCCACCAGAAAAGACCTCTAAAAAAACTCTTAGGCCTACTACATGTATAGATAGACCGAATCAACTTCGACCATGAACTGCCACTAAAATTCCTCACCTTTCCGACTTGAGCTCCCGCTGCCATCTTGGAAAACGACGGCCGTTTTTGAGTTTTTGACCATGTATACGAATCTATGCATTTTTTTTTTTAAAGGAAGACGTGTTACAAAGTAGAACTAGTTCTAATTTATAAGCAGTCTTTTGAGTTTTATTCTCAATTTGCGTCAGTATGTGTCGTTCCTATGTGCCATTAAAATAGGCTCGTAATTTTTTTTTTTAATTAGGAAATGTTAAAAATGAGTAGTGTAATGAAAGGAAATTAAACTAGGGAAGTAAAAAAATGAAATTTTTTATTTGCACAGGAAAAAAAGGAAAATTTTGCCTTTACTAAGGAAAATTATGCATGTGAGAAGTGGAATCGCTGGGTGGGGAAATGAATATTTTGTGAGAGTCCTGGGGGTTGAGGGAGTTCGCAGCGCTCCAGGAGAAGCGGCCATTATTGTGGTCGGGCCTATACAAGTGGCAAAAGACTAAAGCCGGCCGTTATTATGGATCAGTTTCGGGGACAGTAAGTGGATCAATCATTAGAAGCTCACGTTCAAAACTATTCTAGACTTAAATAGTCAGTCATACCAAAATTAATCATATACTCTATTACCATGCTGTAGCAATAACCTGTAGTAATAGTCTTATTTTAGTGAAATATATCTGTAGTCACACACCTCAATCGGCCCGGTCCAGAAATGATTTTTGTTTTATAATAAATTTTGCTCTAACAGCCATATTCTAGCAGATCAATTTTAATTGCATTATCGCTATAATCGAATTGGTGAGCAAGTCAATCTAGCGGCAAATGCACCACTAGCCACTCCATAAATAATTGTTATTGCAACGTAATTAGGACCCAAATAGTCCTGCAAAAATTTTACACGCATTACAGAGATGCTAACAAATTTCAATTGACCAGTGATTTTCAGGACTATATGTGGAACCACATATCTCATTTGGATTGGTTTTAACATAGATTTTGTTATGTATTAAATTTGGCCTAATTTGTGCGTCCTAAATGGGTTAGTTCAATTTTTAAGAGTATTTTCTAATCAGTTTATGTACGGATTGGATTTAATTGCATTTGTAAAGTAAATTTCTCCAGTTTTATAGTACAGTAAAAGTAGACGAAATTTCGGCTGTCAGAGGAAGTAATTCTCCCACAAAGCTGAATTATCCTATACCGAGCTTTTCGCATATTGCCATTCCATTGGCTGTTGATTTAACGAAGCCTCTGACGTCACGTCCTGTCACCTCTCTCCGATATAACATGGCCGCTACGAAATGGTTTTCTCGATCAGACGAAGCGACACAACGAAGGACTAATGAATGCTCATTTTTTAAACGCAAGCCGGGCCGCTCCCAACGTTAACATTTTATTCCAGTGTTTTAAGCTACCTAAATCAATCTACAATGTTCCTGAAAATACCCAACGTGTATAATTGTATCGGATCAAAAAGACTGGCATCACATCAAAGCCAACTGAGATAGTAGCTGTATTCCTCGCTCCATTCCAGGCCGGCCGGATCTCAGACGTCATTCGAATCATGATTTTGGCCGGACAGGTTTCGGCTGCCCGGACAAGTTTATGCGTGCGGGTTTCTGATGTTGCATAATTAGCCGCATCGAGCACGGCAGCGCGAGCGAAGAACGTAATTTGGAAAAGCACGAAAAAGTGAAAATCATCGTATTCTTGGGATCTGTATGGTCCATGTAAAATAAGCAGGCCGGTCAGCTGTGTGCTTTTCCGGTATTAGTTAGTGACAGACACGCCAGGAGTCGTCCAGAACCGTACGGCCTGAGAACCGAAGAGAATTGGTATCTGAACAAAGTGTACGCGGGGGAAGACTAAAGTGTGTCAGATATCGCAATTAAAACTGTATGCTCCGTTATTCTTCCTCACTGTTTAAAAATTTAACAGGCAGCTGAGTAATATACAGAATTTTCTCGCGTACAGGTTTTTAGATATACCAACTCCATTCGCCCTCTACAGTCCAACTATACATTTGCTCTATAAAGCTGGTTTATCCCATTTTACAGATATGGCTGGGCATGTTTAGGTGTCTAATGGTGAATGCACCAGTAGGGTTTCACGTGGGCTAAACACTACTTCACGTAGTGGTAGGTTTTCTGAAACATTACAGGAAAGCTTATTCGTGCTCCTTTCCAGTTTTGACTTCAGTTTAGTTAAACCTTATCTTATAGTGTAAGCGTCCTATCTTGAGTTCTCCGCAGAACAAACAAAGATAATCGATTGTACGTTTTCAGTAGGAGAGTGCCTTGTTGATATCCAAGATGGTTACAAAAACAATGGTGGCCATCGATTAAAGCCACCCCATCCAGGAAGACGTAGCCGCTCACAAAATACTTGCAGGACTCAAGATACACCGCGCACACTACAAGCGCCAGAAGAATGTTTTTATTTTATTTCTAAAGATTAAATGTCGTTTAATGCAAGAGAGAAAACGTGAGGGATTTTAACATAGTACCTAAGTACGACTAATTCTAAAGTACAGAACAGAAGTACACTCAAGATTTGATTTTTGATTGTGTTTAGGACCCAAACAATCCAACAAAATTAACAATTAAAACGTTAAAACGGTGAAATTAAAAAGAAACGTTAGATGCCAGTCAGAATAGAAGACTATATGTGAAGTCACTCGCCTCGATCAGACCGGGTTACTTAAAGTTATTGTTGCGTTAATAAATTTAGTTTTAGTTTTGCGCGTCAGGCAGCGGTTAGTTACATTTTTAAAGGTAATTTACCATTTAATTTACGAACTAATTTGTTTTAATAGCAGTTAAGCGCTCTGCTCTAAGCACAACAAATATTTATGTGTTGGTTTGTAAATTTCATTTGGATTCCGAGGTAGGAAACTATGGCCATCTACTCCTAAATTAGACAATGAGACTGAACTTTTGTAGGAAAGAGATCAGAAATTGACCTTGAACACCAAGCTGCAGTAGCGCATTATTTGGTGATAATGATCTTAAAACGTCTGATTGTAGAGGTACTAACTAATTAGAAACAAAAACGAGCTCTTTTGATGTTTAAGGTAAGGTTTAACTGATCCGAAGTCAAAACAGCGGCAAAGGAACACAAATAAACTTTCCTGTAAGGTTTCATATACCGCAGTGTTCCTGTAATGTTTAGTCCACGTGAAACCTTACTGCTGTATTCAACCATTAGACACGTAAATAAAATTAAAACCATATCCCAACTTTCAAAATTATTGTAAGATTAATATACTGCTACACACTCGACTATTTTCGGGGCTAAATTTTTCAGCATTATTCAAGTCAAATCGTCTCTTTTCCGTTTATCCTATTGATACATACACTTTTCAAGATTCCATATTCAAGACTTCAGGACTTTCATTTTTATTTTCAACATTTCCAGTTTTTGAAGGAGGTCTGTCCTAAGCACACTAAGCCAATGGTTTTTACGATTTTTCAGCGATGTCGTTTAACCAAGTAGAATGAACCTATCGTGTTCTAAAGTTAGTAAAAACTGTAAACACGTGAATACAGCAGTAAGATTTCGCGTGGAATAAACAGTACAGGAACAGTGCGGTATATGAAACCTTACAAGAAAGTTTATTTGTTTCCTTTGCTGTTTTGATTTCGGATCAGTTAAACCTTACCTTAAACATCAAACGAGTACGTTTTTGTTTCTATAATAAGGTACGATAAGACATGTGTAGGGCATGTAGGGGTACCTTATAGCTAGTCCTAACATACTAGAGCCTACCACGCTAGTCCTACCATGCTAGGAATGTTAGGATTGTTTGCCGCATTAGTGACTTATAACAGTCGCTGTAGGTTGAGTAGTGGACTATTGGTGTCAAAGGGTCAAAGGATTTTAGCGAGCGTTAACCGCACCCGGTCATCTGCCCGACACAGCCCAAAGGCCCTACGTGTGCTACTGTGTTAACAATCAATCTATGACAATAATAAAGCCAATAATAATGCCGTGGCTGCCTTTCTCGGTGGAATGATATCACTACTTTGCAAGGCTGACATTTCTTGATAACTTGGTTGCGCCTTCCAACATTTTTAGCTTTCGTTGGATTACATTTTCTCTCTGATAAAAAAGGAGAAAGATGGCTGTTTATCCCCCAGGTTTTGTCGGCCTGTTAAGTGAGTTGAGGAGATAAGATTCGTTCAACTCATAAGGATGAGACCACGTTTATCTTCGCCTGATAAGTTCAAAAGGGGAAGACCAACAATTATACATTTTTTTCAGTTATCAGTAGTGGCTGACGTATACGTCAAAATATCTATTTTAAACAATAACCAAAAGTGACTCGGCAAAACCGTATCTGCGCGCGTGAAAGCCTAATCATCCATTTAACTACGTACCGTATAATATAATATATAGGCGCGTACGTGCGAGCTTAGTGCAGGTATAGCAGAAGAACCAACAGCTCGCTGATTACAGGTATGCAAGTGTATTTTTTTTCGAAACTTCATTTAGAATTAATTATTCAACTCTAGATAGAATTTTAACAACAGGAGAGTCATTTTTTTTAGCAGTTTACAGTGCGCCGACGTATGTTTTCGGCGAAGAAAAAAAGTGGTCCCTAATTTAGTCTTGGAGACTGGGACCGCTGAAAATCTTTAATCAATTTTCAAATGTATTTCAGCTAATGTGGGTGCAAGGGTAGCTGCGACCACTGGGGCGTTAGATTCGATAAGCGTCCTGGTCCCAGCTGTAGATATCTGGCTTCCTACAGACCCAGGTTCGATCCTGGTGACGGGAAATGTATATGTACGGGTTTTTCTCCGGTTGTTTCCCGCCTGTTGCGCGATGGTTTCCTCCGGGTACTCCGGTTTCCTCCTGCATGCGACAAAAAACAACTGTAATAATGGTGGTACTTCTTCCACTTAACATCTGCCGCTTGGGTGGGTGGGTGCATTGTCTATTTCTATTCATTTTTCACTACTTCAGTAATTTTTTACGCAATCTAATTTGCCTTAGAGGGGACTATACAATCACCTTGGCCCCTTTCTAAACTCGGAATGTTGAGAGGCAGGCACAGGCACGAACGCACAGTTAAGGTTTCTTTCTTCGTGTTTTCCAGCATTTCAGATTGGTGGAGGATTTATTCTTCCGGTGTGAAGTACTGCCCCCCCCCACATTTCCGATTGCACACTGTCAGCACTGCATGGTGGGATGGTTAGCACCACTATCTCATCTTCCAGAGGTCCTGGGTTTTCTAGCCTGACCGTAGCCAGCAGTGGCATTTTCGGGAAGAGAAGGACCCTCTGATGCCTCGTGCTCGTGTTGATTATGAAATGTAAAAGATCCCAGGAACTTTCGTTCGGAATTACCTAGCAAGATTGCCCCTCTCTCCTTCTGGGACTATGGTTGCGGCTGGAAGCGCGTCAAACCTCCAAAGAGGAACATGTGCGCTCGATATACAGTTGATTCAAGTGATCGTTTGCACTCGTTTATACGTAATTTGCTTGTGCGCTCGATTTACATGTGCGCTCGATTTAATGCGCTCGTATCACAAAACCCTTAAATCCGTGTTCGGACGTTCAGCCCTCAAATTTCAATTTTCTCTCTTTAAGAGGTTTTGTGCACCCACTGGCTCGGGTTTTGAATCTTATTCAGACATTTTAAGGTCGAAGATTTAAGAAACACGCAATAACACTTGCAGGAGAATCAGAATCAGAATCAGAATGTGTTTTAATAAGGCCTCGGCCCAAAGCCACACGCCATACTACAAAAGCGAACTTAATATACAACCCAAAACAACCAGAACCAACAAAACACACCCCTTCCATCCCGCTCAACCAGATCAAAAGGCAGCGGGGGGGGGGGGGGGATTGAGGCTTACTGGCGCGTCGACAGCTAGGTCATTAGCGCCAACCTTAGTCACAGTGCAGTGGTTCGGGTTACCACTGCACCACACATTACAGAGAAATTATTCAAACCCCTAAGAAATTATTCAAAGGCAGCGGGCACAACTCTGCTGTACTCCAGTGTGTCGATACCACTACAGGGTGGTCTAAAAGTCTGGTCACACGCAAATAACTGCCGATATAATGGTCTTACGTTAATTCTGAAGACATATTTGTAATCTAAGTCAGATACGGGGGAGCCAATGAAGACATTTTCAATGACCTTGAAAACAGCATTCAAGGTCATCAGCCCTCTATTTTCAAAATGGCGCAAGATACAGCACAAAAGTGAATTAAAAAAGTTGTACGCGAGCGTCAAACATGACAAACTGCGAAAACAGATTGAAAATAATTGCATAATTGCAATAGTTATGAGGAAAACAAAATAGCAACAAAGTGTTCCCTGAATGTTTTAACTACCATGCATGCCAAGCTTCACTGCACGGCAGTGAAAACGTTCAGGGAAGACTTTATTGCTATTTTGTTTTCCTTATAAGTACTGTAGTTATGCTCCAATTTTCAATCTGTTTTCACAGTTTGTCGTTTTTGACGCTCGCGTACAACTTTTTTAATTCACTTTTGTGCTGTATCTTGCGCCATTTTGAAATAGAGTGCTGATGACCTTGAACGCTGTTTTCAAGGTCATTGAAAATATCTTCATTGGCTTCCCCGTATCTGACTTAGATTACAAATATGTCTTCAGAATTAACGTAAGACCATTATATCGGCATTTATTTGCGTGTGACCAGACTTTTAGACCACCCTGTATAACTTAAGATCGTAGTTTTTTGCTTGTTTGTGTGTCCGCAGTGGGAATCTCGACAATCTTTATTCTAGTTATTCTATTGAATTCCTTTGTGGGAATCTCGGAGGTTTGGGCGACTGCTAACGGTGGTGTTTAAAAGGACATTCTTCCCAGCGCCGTCTTTCTCGATCCTCCGCATCAAGTACGGCTTCAAAGTTTTATTTACTTACCGTTAGTCAACCCCTAGCTAAACATCCGTTTTAAAATTTGGCGACTACGAGATTTTCTGTTGAATATTGGTAATTTTATTTACTGCGTCCCGCACGTACGTGATCCTTTGCGCGCCTGCAATAACCATGTCGTTTCATTGTTTCCGGTTATGACGACACAGTTTTTGCGTCAATGCTGTCACGTGACCCGTAATTCGTCTACTAGGCCAGACATATCGTTCACGTGATCACGAGAAGACGAGGGCGGAAGTGACGTTGTAGTATTACTACGTTGAATATCGCGTGGGCAACGCACGGACACATGACTGCGCGTGGCTGTTATAAGGCAGACCGAATGTTGCTTTAATTTATATGGACCTTCTAGTGGCAAATTTAGTGACGTCACAGTATTTTCATGCAAACGAAAAATCAGAACATTGTTCCATAAAACCATCCATATACGGGAGTCTTCCCTAGTATAAGTAAAAAAAATTAGAAATAAACTCCGCAGCTTTCTTTGTTTTTGTTTTTACCTTCCGTGGGTATGAAAACTAGATATATTTAACGTTTGTGTAATGAGGTTATATTTAGCCAACTTTTACCAAATTATACTTGTCTTCATTTTTTTTGGGGGGGGACAACTTGTTTGAAGGGGCTATTCGGCGTTGAGTTTCCGCGGTATGAACGGTGATGGGGTACTTCGGAATCGAGAAACAATCCAAAAATAAACTAGAGAACCTGTGTTGGCTAACTGGGTTTTTCGTCGTTGTGCGATGACGGGTGCTTTCGGAATCTCGAAGAGTGATGCGATAAGACAATAACTTCGCGTAATTACGGGACGGGGAGCCAAAAATGGGTTCCATCAGTGATAAATAAACCTCAATTACGGTTTAACTACGTGTGTACGTGTGTCATAAATAAACCTTTATTTGAAAGCACTATATTTAACATATAAATTAAAATAATCAAAATTATGACAGACGGTTGCGTCAGCATGTCTAGCAATAGGCTTCTCTGGGAGGCAACCTTCATCGGGTAGGGTGAGAGCTATCCGCCAAATAATTTGTTTTAGTTTTCTAGTAAAATTGGATAATATTTACAAGCAGAATTAGTGTAGAATTTAAAAGTGTTGAACGGTTGTAGTGTTGTTGTGCTCCGTTGCTTATTTTGTTTTATTTTGTTGCGTTATGTTACCGTATTTTAAATGCAAATAAGTTAACGAACGCAACCGTCATCGCACAACGTCGAAAAACCCAGTTGGCCAACAAGGCTCGATATTTTTATTTCTGGATTGAGTAACATTTTATTTTAATATATATATATATATTGCTAACGCCCATTTTAGGAATATTAAGACCAGATGTAACAATGGTTAAACAATGTTTTACCTTTTGTCGAACATATTAACCATTTTTTTTTTCGTATGATACACGCAAAAACCGGTTAATATGTTCAACAATCGCTAAAGCATTGTTTACCGATTGTTGGCTACAAAGCGTGGCATTGTTTTGTTGGCATTGTGTGTTGCACTGTTGTTTCGAATTCGCGCTCGTGTGTGTGTATTGTTGGACGATCTTCCCTTCAGCAACAAGAGCAAACGAAGCGCCGCTCATGTTTTTCTAGTGTAGGATGAATGGGCGTTATTAAGGGATAACAACCGAAAACTTCGGGGCAGTTATAGAACAATGCTCGCGGGCGGTGGCGCGCCCTTGGGCACATTGTTTTATAATGCCCTCGGTTTTCCGTCATTATCCTTTAAAGGGTCATTCCTCCCAGCGTCATTTTTTTCGATCCTCCACATCAAGTACGGCCCCAAAGGTCTATTTACTTACCGTTAGTCTTTCCCTTGCTAAAAATCCGTTTTAAAATGTGGCGTCTACGAGATTTTCTGTTGAATGTTGAGGAACTATATTTACTGTATCCTGCACGTATATGATCCTTTGCGCGCCTAGAATGACTTTGAAGTTTCATCTGTGTGTACGCATGTATTAATTTTAATCGTTTGCTAATAATTACCATTAGATTAAAAATTTAAAAGACTATACCACACGCCATGGCTGTTTGCTGTGACGTACATATCACGTGACTGGGCTAGTCCAATCAGAAGGCCAAACAGCTGTTGTTCTCGCTCGTCATTGGCTAACTCATGGTGACGTCATGGCAAACAGCCATGGTTTAATGCGGTTAAAATTAAAATTAATTATGCCAATAGAACGTCGAAGAAAAATTATAATATACTAGCCTAAAGTTACGTATTTAAAATACGTAAATCATTCCGGTTTGTGACGACACAATTTTTAACTTGATGCTGCTTCGTATACTATTTCCAAAGCCAACTGAGATAGTAGCTGCGTTCTTCGCTGCGAGGAACGAAGCTACTATTTCAGTTGACCTTGGCGATGGTAACATGGGCGGAGGCGATATGCACGTCGCTGTTATAGGGCAGGCGGAATGTGCCTTTAAACAGCCCCTTCAAACATCTTCTCCTAAAAAAAAAACATTTTAAGACAAGTTGTCTGAAGGGGGCTCTTCGTCGTTGAGTTTCCGCCGGTATGAACGGTAAGAGGGCACTACGGAATCCAGTTACAACCAATAAACACGAACACAGAACCCTTCACCGAACAAGCAATAACAATGATGGCTTTGAGTAAACATTGTTGCACGCACAGTCGTCTTGTTGAGCTTCTGAATAGATTATTAAAGGACGTCGGCACGGTATGTTGTTTGTTGCAGCCAAGACTCGAACAATATGCGGTTTCTATAAGCAGGATAACCAACGGCGTCTCGGGAGTTCTGGCAACAATAACTCGTGGCTGCGCAACTCGTTGATTGTTGGCAGAACTCACTCGGCACGCGAATGCTTACTTTGAAACGCTGAAGACTTTATCCAGCAGGTGGAGCCAATTTTTACAATTTGACAATTTGAAACACTAATTATTATTTGTGTTAGCACCACATCTTACGTGGGTTTTTCTTGTTTCACTGATTTTGGGGATTTTTGCCTAATGGAGCCATCCGCCTTGTTCACAGCGGTTTTGAATTAATTGTTATGCGACGGTGCTACAGATATTAAACAGTAGACAATCACTCAATCGATCTTACATTGCTTGACAGAAAACGAAGTAACAGTCTGGGTGGCTTAAATTCATCTTATTGTGGACAGAACTAACAATGACGTCACTACAAGGGATCCCTAACGCTTAATTGTCCGTTTTGAATATGGACTCAATTAATTCACTTATTTAAAGGCACATTCCGCCTGCCTCATAACATTCCACCTGCCTTATAACAGGCCACGCGCAGATCGCCTTCGCGCGTTACCATCGCAAAGGTCAACTGAAATAGTAGCTGCGTTCCTCGCAGCGAGGAACGAAGCTACTATCTCAGTTGGCTTTGGGAACAGTATACGAAACAGCATCAAGTTAAAGATTGTGTCGTCACAAACCGGAATGGTTCTCGTATTTTAACATCACAATTTATAATTTTTTAGGCTAGCATATTATAATTTTTCTTCGGCGATCCATTGGCATAATTAAATTTAATTATTACCGCATTAGTCTTTTATAGTTTTGATGTCATAGTAATTATTAGCAAACGATTAAAATTAGTACATGCGCACACACAGACGAAACTTCACGGTTATTGTAGGCGCGCAAAGAATCATATACGTGTAGGATGCAGTAAATATAATTCCCCAATATTCAACAGAAAATCTCGTAGACGCCACATTTTAAAACGGATTTTTGGAAAGTAACGGGAAAGACTAACGGTAAATAAATAGACTTTCGAGGCCGTACTTGATGTGGTGGATCGAGAAAAATGGCGTTGGAAGGAATGTACCTTTAAGGGTTTGTCTTACTCATCATGTAGCATCAGTCATAAATTCTATAAAAAAAAAAACCTTTTTCGTTTGCGGTTTCCAGAATTTAAGATTGTCGATTAAAAAAAAAATTGTTTGTTTCAGATTTTTGTCATTGCTGTGTCAGGTGAATCGTGTCCAGACCAAGGTGGCTGTATTGCAGAAGTACTGGAAGTTCAAAGAATGACTGACGTGGTTGGTGACAAACTCATTTGCTGTGGCAGTCGAAACCTTTGTCGAATGTTTGACATCAAAGAAAACAGGTGGTTATTACGGAAAGCACTTCCGTTTACGTTGGAGGATGGCATGACAACGGTGTCGTTTGAGGAACACGTCTATTTTGTAGGTGGCGCAGGAGACGATCCTTCGAATCCACCATCAACGCAAGTGATTAAATACAACCCAGAAACCAATGTTGTTGTTTCTGAAGGCAAGCTTTCCACACCTGTGCGTTACGCCGGCCTGGGGGTTCTACTCGGTTCCATCTTCGTTGTCAATGGTATAAATCTCAGCATGCAACGTATACGGACTGTACAACGCTACAACCCAGCTACAGATACGTGTGAGGAAGTGGCCCCAACTAACATTGCTCGCCATAGCCCGATTGTCTTGACTTTTTCCAACTACTTGTACGTTGTTGGTTCTTCCATGAGGGTAAACAGTGTTGAACGTTATGATCCTGAAACTAATGCATGGAGTATAATTACTAATATTCCAGGAACAGTCGAGTGGTGCAGTGCGGCCATCATCCATGAAAGGATGTTTGTCAATCCATCACACAAATCAAATCAATTGCAAGTGTATGATTTCACTTCGAATACGTGGGCTGCAATGAAAATTGAGGGATTAAAGGGAAGTATCCGTGGATTGTGCTCAACTTCTACTTTAGGCGGAAAGGGAATTCTCTTGATTTGCGATAAGGACAAGGTAGTACATTTCTATGATGATGAGACCAAACAACTGCTAAGGAAATCCACAACCAATGACGATCCCTGTGATTACTTTAAAACTTGTGTTGTGTATTGTAACTAACGTGTTCTCTGGGGACTGCCAGTTTCAAAAACAGTTTAAAAACAGTCAAAATGGCCAAACGTGACAGAAGCCAATAATACGTAAATCATATGAAGTAATTGTCTGTTTATTGATTGCTGACTGACTTTAACTGCAATACAGAAAAATTGAAAAAGTGACAGACCGTCAGTTTAACATACAGAAAATAAAAATTTGTGACAGACAGGGTGGCCCATAAAAAACGCATAATCTGAAAATCATAATCTACTTTCGACATAAAAAAGGTGCTTAGAAAAATAAAGAGTAAAGTTTTACTGTGGCATCATGACTATTGTGTGCGCGGTGTATCTTGAGTCCTGGAAGTATTTTACGAGCGGCTACGTCTTCCTGGAGGGAGCGGCTTTAATCGACGGCCGCCATTGTTTTTGTAACCATTTTGGATATCAACAAGGCACTCTGCTACCAAAAACGTACAATCGATTATCTGTCTTCGTTCTGCAGCGAACTCAAGATAGGCCGCGCACACTTTACACTGAAGGAAAGTCGTTTAAGCGTTTCAGAGCTGTACCTTGGCTGCAAAAAAAGTCCATCTGTTTTTACTTATTTTTAAGAAACTTATATAGAAACAACTAATTTCATGTTGTGCGATTTTATTGGCCACCCTGTATATATTGAACTCAAGATCCATCGGTGTTTTTGTATTTACTCTTTATTGGGAACCAAATCTTCTTACATTATAATGCTAAAGCCCTCTCCAGACAGAAGACAATAGAGCAGTGACATTTGCCGCCATATTGGCAGCAGTATGGCTTTTGGAGGGCATAACTACAAGGTGCACTACATAAAAATGGAGGGGAAAACAACGGAAGAGTGGATTTCTTAGGCTTAAAATAACGTTGTTTTCTCCAACAACAAAAATCGCGCGTTTTAGGTCTAAGAAGTCACTCTTCACAGCATCGGCTTCAGTATGACGCCCTTCTGTTTCTCTCTGCAGTGCCCCTTGCAGCTAACCCATTAAGGCTCCAGCATAGAGTTATATACAGTAATACTACGTCGTGTCACTGCTCTATTTCGTGCGAAACAATGCGTTACATATACGTGCCAGAAAGGTCAAAAATTTTGCAATCGTTTGGTTGCTTTGCGTGTAAGAACTAATATTGAAGTCTTTTTTACACCATAATGCGTTGCCTTTCAGCCGCGAGCAGCCATTGTGGTTAGGGCTTAAAGGCCTCTCCAGACAGAAGAAAATTCCGTGCGAAGCAATGCGCGACTACGCGCCTACAAGGTCAACATTTCTGCAATCGTATGGTTGGTCTTGCGTTAAGGACCAATATTGAAGTCTTTTTTGCACCATACTGCGACTCCGTGCAGCCGCGAGTAGCCAGTTTCATAGCAAAAACGATGACAAATACCACCGAAGCAGTAAAACGACAAGAACCCCAAGCCCTCCATGGAATACAGGCGACCGGGTCAATTATTTGGCTAGAAGAAGTTGAAACTGGTAGGTTGTTGCCTGGAAAAGCTGAATGTGGCACATTGTTGCCTGGACTAACAATTTGCTCAGCGCGGTTATCTCAGCGGCAAGTCTTAAATGACGTCATGCACGAATGACAGTTATTTTTCACAAGGAACGGGCCGCTCAAGCCAAAGCAAGAAACTGGGCTGGGAGTTTGTGGGGGGGGGGGGGGGGGGGGGGGGGGG
>JAHWFP010178486.1:5957-29295 GCA_023313725.1 Lithobius niger | reverse complement strand
CTGAGGGGGAAATGCCCGTGTGTGTGGCTGTGCGTCTGTTAGCCCTGCTGTTTTAGAAAATAAAGATATTGGAAAGGTGGGGGTGGGGGGAAGGGGAAATACATCGGTTACCATTACGCACATGATTGCGCATTAACTGGACCTATTAAGGGGCGAAACAAAACGCCAGCCGAAACAAAACCCGGGCGAAGCCGGGTACAAATGTTAGTAATATCACACTGCGCGATAGCCGAGTGTGAATGTGTTTGAAGTCCTCACTGCAGCAAGTTGTCGACGCGCCATTAAGCTTCAATCCCCCCCCCCTCACTGCAGCAAAACTAAAAATATTAATATCTCCGTTTCTATTAATTTTTGTTCTACCAAGCTTGGTTAAATATTAGATAAGCATGGAACGCATATTCATACCTAAAAATTATGCCAGTCTGTGCAGGAGTATATAAAGGTAGGGAGCCACACGTCAATTCGACGACTGTCCACTTGTGCTTCTTCTATAGGGTGCCACACTTGCAGAAAAAAACGACCGTACCCACACCTACAATCTGAAACACGATCTAAGCGAGAAATTTCGTTGTCTTCATCTTTAAAGAGACCACCTTTTCAATCGGTCGAGCCATTCCGGAATTATGGGATCCTGCGCGATCGGTTTTATTGTTTTATGCTATTTTAAACATTGTAATTCAATAGGGAACAATGCCAATCAGCAAACGCCAGCCGTAAGGCATAGCCTGAAGGATTTGAATTTATTTGAGCCTAATCGTTCTACAACTCATGCGCTCCAAGTAGAATAAGTGCAATAAATCACCAAAATCACCAAAGAATGAAGAAATGCTAACAATGCTGGTGCGCCAACAATTATTCACCAGCACTTCGAGGAAACGTGAAGAGGAATCATTATCCTTTTTGGTAAAAGCAGTGGCATTTACTGTAAAGTTTGACGTCGGTGTCCCGTGTTAAAGCCGAAATTTCGTTGCTTCATATCTCCGCTGCCTGTTACTATTTTTCGTTCAAATTTAATCTTTGTTGGACTTGGTGAACACGTAACACGATTGGTCACTTCGGAGATCTGAACTTGAGCTGAAATCGTGAGTTTCGTTTTTGGCTTGGACTTGTTGTTGTTATTTGGACACGTTTATACAATGGTCTCTACAGACTAAACCATTTGTCCTAGAAAGCTGGTTCTTAGCTCATTTGAAATAGCTGCTTCCGGAGATGTGCCCACCTTTACAGAAATAGAAATGTCAATTGGCTGAGCCATTTCGGAGTTATGGGGGTTCTGAACGGTCAGTTTTATTGTTTTACATTGTTTTAAACATTGTTAAATGGCAATTACGCCAATCAACAAACGCCAGCCGCAAGGCGTAGACTTAAGACCAAACAAAATTGTTAACAATGCTGTGAATCAACAATTCTCCCGCACTTTGAGGAAACGTGTAAACCATGCGCAATGGCTGTTTGCCGTGACGTCACCATGAGTTAGCCAATGACGAACGAGAACAACGGCTGTTTGGCCGTCTGATTGGACTAGCCCAGTCACGTGATATGCACGTCGCAGCAAACAGCCATGGCGCGTGGTATAGAATAAGCATTATCCTTATTACGAATTAGTTTATATAGTGGTTTGACGTCACCGTATACCGTTTTAAAGCTAAAATGTTCGTTGCGCATTTGGCTTGCCAGCCTGTAATAATACGAATCAGGGTTCGTACACCAGACACGATACCATTTTCAAGGCATTTTCAAGCCAATTTCAAGACCGTTTTGCGCACTAAACTGTTAAAAATTACCTTAAAATAAATTCAATGTTTTTGCTAGCCTATACTCTATAATTGAAAAAACATCCATTTAAAAGTTATTTCTTTTGCCCCCCCCCCCCCCGGGGGGGAGGGGGGGCTTTTGTGATGGCGGAGTGAGGGGTGAATGCGAACGAAGGCACGTCGTGTCGTTAACAGGAGATTAGCATTAGGCTGACGAACTGGATTTTTTTATTTATTTATGAATTTAAGCATAAATTGACCGTATTTCATCAAACATAGTACGCTGACAAAATTCAAGGCTCTTACAAAAAATATGCCTTAAAAAGCCTTAAACTAGTTTGATTTTTAAAATTTAAGGCTTTTCAAGGAATTCAAGGCCTTGTACGAACCCTGAAAAAGCTAAAGTTTCTGAAAGAGAGCTGTAGAAAAAAACCAACTTACAAACGAAAGATTTGCACTGAATGAGTGAACGAAATTCAGTGTGTTTGCAAGGAGGACTGAAGACCAACTTGGTTGTACGTCACAGTACCACAAATTAGAAAACGAAAAACGAATTGTTTGATGTTTAAGGTAAGGTTTAACTGAACCGGAGTCAAAACCGCAAAGAAACACAAATTAACTTTCCTGTAATCTTTCAGATACTGCAGTGTTGCTGTACTGTTTAGTCCACGTGAAACCTTACTGCTGTATTCAAATGTTTTGTACCATTTTTACCTTTACACACGACAGATCAGCTAATGATGGGTGTGCGTTCTAATTGGCTAAACGACATCGCTGGAAAATGTTAAAAAACTAATCGTCTTAGTGTGCTTAGCATAGCTCTACAGCGTAATTCAGGGCTCGTGCGAGTCCTTCAAAACCTGAAAATGTCCTGGAAAGTAGTAATGGAATTCTGTGTCTGGAAAAGAGCTTGAAACTCATGAAAAATTATATGTGTATCATCGGTGGGGTGATGAACGGAAAGTAGATGACGTGACTGAAGAACACTGAAAACAATTTAGCCAAGAATGTAGTCGAGTGTATATATAGCCTTACATTATTCTCCGCATCTTTGGACATGGAAAGTTTTGAAATTTGGGCTGTGGCTTTAATTGTATTTACATGTATAATGGTTGGATGCAGTAGTAAAGTTTCACGTGGACTAAACAGCACAGCAACACTGTAGTATCGGAAATCTTACAGGAAAGTGTATTTTTGTGTTCCTTTGATGATTTGGCTTCGGTTTAGCTAAGCCTTACCTTAAGCATCAAACGAGTTCGTTTTTGTTTTAAATTCTTAATACGTTATTTATTTGAGTTCAGACCTATGAAGCGTGTCAACCAACAACGAAGAATATGACAGTAGTCGATGTTCATATTTTTTTGTATTGCTATAGGAAACGCTACTACTTCAATTTTTTTGTTTACCGTTTTAGAAAATAAGATAAGATAAGATAAAGAAGACGGCGTCGAGCAAAGCTCAAGGACACCCCCACACACACACACACAACCCCTCAGAAAAGAACCAGAAAGAATTAGCCCCTCCACGCATCAAGGGGAGACTTAAAGCAAGACAGGTTTGGTTCTTAAACAACAGAAACAAGCAGAGAAATCCATGGGTTGACAACCCCGCTCACAGTAAAAAATCATTGTCTAATACTGAACCGGGATAATTTTCCCTTCAATTTGAAATGATGTCCTCGAGTACTGTTAGGTCTAAGAAGAAAAAAAAATGGAATAATCAGTATTGAGAAGACCATAAAGAATCTGGTAGGTAAGATTAGCGTCTCTCCTATCAAATTTTTCTTTATAGAAGACAGATGGAGGCGCTGAGGTCGATCGGATTAAGTGAGTTTACAGGTAGCTGGACACCATTTGATGAGTCTACGCTGGCAATTTTCAAGTTTGTCAAACTCCCTTAACAAGAAAGAGTCTGCTGCAAGTTTCACAACCGCTACACACAAAATACACTAACACTAACAATCTGAGATCATAAAACAATAAACACAGAAGAAACAAATTAAAAAAAAAAATGACACATTTCAAACAAAAATTGCATTCACTTTCTGACATTACCAGTGAGTAAATATAATTTTTGTTCCCGTATTTGGAATGCAAATTATAGTTCGTTTTGTTCGAGTGAACTCTAATTCGATTTTGATTTGTGAACCTTGACAGTTGTGAGTTCCATTGGGATAAGAGCTCTCATACATTTTTTTTTCCTAAATGGTAAAGCCGTTTTTTGTCGAGTTAACTCTTTATTTAATATTTAAAAAAAATTTTTTATTTATCTTGTGGGCGTTTTGTTGAGGTTCTAATTAATGAAAGGTCAAATTCCAATTATAAGGGAATCAATACCTGTGGTCGCAATTGGTAAATCTCTTCGTAAATATACGTATAAGTTAGTGCATTCTAGTAAAAGTTGTTTTACAATTTGATATCACCAACGTCGAACACAACTAGAATTACCGCAGTGAAGGAATAAAGAATAAAGGCCTAGTGGCAAAACGAAAACTCAACATCTAATAACTAGAGCCATTGAGCATTCACGCTCCAATTCGATAGGCCTTAAACCATGACTATAAATTTTCCCACTTTTGCAATAATTACATTTTCGATGTTGGCAGTTGTACTAATAATTTGTTAAGGAGAATGAACTCGCTTGGGTTGTTTGCATCAGAAACCCCTATCACACAAAGTGCCTGAGTAAGAAGACAAAATAAACACTTCCCTGGGAACCCAAATGAAGTAACATAATATTCTAGGGTATTTTCGGTTTCGTTCTGCCATTTTGGGTCGGTTTTGGTTTCGATTGGCCCCTATCTTGAATCGTGACGTCACCACCGGAAGTCTTTGTCTTAGGCTCACTTCTGCGGGCCCATTACAAAGCTCGGGGTTGTGTTGCAAGGCCAGCTGAGATAGTAGCTGCGCTCTACTCCAGGCCGGTCAGCTTGCTTGTGTTTAGTGACAGACACGCTAGGAGTCGTCCAGTACCGTACGGCTTGAAAACCCAAAGGAATTTTTATCTGGACTAATTGAATGCGTGAAAAGCCCTCAATATGCGCCAGATCTCGCAATTTGATCGTTACCTTTACGTGTTTAAAGTTTAAAGCATACATTTTGTTCAGAAGCCAATCTTCATGCCGTACGGTACTGGACGATCCTGGCGTGTCTGTCACTAACTAATACCGGAAGAGCACAGAGCTGACGGGCCTGGAGCGTGGAGCGAGGAACGCAGCTACTATCTCGGTGGACCTTGTTGTGTTGAAAGGTGTTTTTTTTTTGTGTGTGGTAATTATGTAGTCTAACTGAACCACGCAAAATCACTCAATTTTGGGAGTTACCGGCGCAGTTCTTCATCCTCTTCTAATTTCACGTTATACAAATGAGGGGAAATTTGTTTTTCCCATGTAAAACGGTCCGCCCAGTCGTGTTGAAGTGGCGGCCATGTTCCGGGATACAGAGTAGCACGAAAAGGTGACTTAGAGAAAACGGAGAATAATGTTCCAGACAATGCTGCCTTGCTGGTGTTGCCGGCGCTTCTTTAATTTAGGTGAAAAAGAGTTTGGTGGCGGTTTCTGATGTTATGTGTTTAGACCCAGCGTGGCTAGCTAGCGCGGCAAAGAAATTTGGAAAGAAATGAGGAAGAAAAATAATTTCCGTTTCTTTCATTGCAATGGAAATCAGGTTTTTGCTGCTACTGTCGTTTTACGTGTTTTCAATATTTTTTTCTTCAGAACTTGAAACACATTTCCGCCAGATTTTTCAGTTTGAGGATGAAGATCTGCGTCGGTTAGTAAAAAAATTGAGTGATTTGGAGTGGTTTGGTTAAATTAAACTACATAATTACTGTTTTTTTTTCTGCTTTTTGCTTCGTAACAGGCTATACTATTTGGTCGAAAAAGATAAACTTCAGTGCTGCTTTGAACTAGACTAGGAGTTCCGTAAACACTAGTCCTCGCTTGTCGCCAACCTATCCAGAAGATACGCCAAGTTGTTTGGGGCTTACAAGCAAAGTAGATGGGAGATTGAATCGTGTTACAGACCCATGTATACATGGAACTTTAAATACTGATCCCTTTGTGGTATGTCTGGAGTGGAACGGGTTAATCAAGGTGTAAAGTAAATAGCTCATTTCGTAGTAATTTTTTAATGTGTATAGTCAACCCCTTCCGGACCAGGGAAGTCAACGTAAGAAGAAAAAATAACAAAGTCCAGGAACGAAAATCCAGCTTCATGATGGTTCCCCAGGAACCGGAGTGAAGTGAGTGAAGCACGTCCAAGTTGATAAGGACTTGGTCTGTAAGCAAATAAGGATGGGAAATCATATTACAGACCTAAGTAACCTGAAACTTAAAAAACTTACCCCCTTTGGTGGTTGTTTGGAGTGGAACGGGTTAATCAACGACTGAAGTAAACTCGGTCATGCTTTGCGCGCGCCATTCGTTTTTCCAGGGAACCGCCATGAAGTTCGTTTTTTGTTGCTGTACTTTGTTATTTTGGCGTCTTGCATAGGCGTATGTCAAAGTGTGGAAAGGGTTAATTAGCCTAACCTAACCTAACCTAACTTAACCTAACTTAACCTAACCTACATTACAAACTTGCAACAACATTATTACTGTGCTTTAGCTGTCAATTAATCCCTTTCATCCCAGCAGTCACATCCCCTTCGGTCGCATGCCCAGAGGAGTCCTTTCGGTACTTATGTCGGTAGCGTTATTTGATCTTGCAACTCATTTGGATGAACAAACAAGGAAAACGAGGTGATGATGGTGCCACAGACAATGTACTTCTGATCAAATCAATTCCAAAATTCTTTTACTGGCTTGCTGTAGTCTTTTTTTTATATATTTTTTCCCTAAATAACTACAATGGATTGTGAGCAAAATAACATGAAACAGCGTATTTTACCAAAAGTTCGCCAATTTGATCATAGCGTGACCTGAGGCCCAGGTTGTTCTACATGCAAAATTGAAAATTTTGGCATGATGATACTGTCGACAGAGTAATGCTGAAAATATACCTGAAAATAAAAATAAGCACCTCTTGTCACCGCAATGTCGTTCCTCTTATGCATGGAGGTTTGATACACTTCCCGGTGAGAACATTTTTGCATTAGAAGATTTCTATTTCTTTTTTTATTTGTCTACCAGAAGATATGTTCTATGTCTTCCGTTAGATAGTGACAATAATATTTTTTTCACGTTTTTCAAGATTTCTGCGCCAAGCATTTCTTTAGCTGATGTTCAACGACTTCACACGCCGAACGTAGCATCCCATTGGCTGTAAGTACAATGTTTCCAGCCTTTCAGCCAAGACGCTACTGTGCAGTAATGCTTCGATGAGATGTAGAGGTAATCGAACACAGCTGCAACACGTTAAAAATAACAATAAAGTAATGGTGATTTCTGTAGTAATTTCATGAACATTCAAAGGACCTAATCTTAATATTTTCTTTTTTTTTAGTTTGTTTTCTCTTTTTTGTGATTGATCCACCCAAAACTAAGAAGTAAGTAATAAAAGTCATTTAAGCATTGCAGGGTAGGCCCTAACTCGTACAAGCTGTCGACGCGCCATTAAATCTCAACCCCCCTCCCTATCTTGTATGGAAAAAAAATAACAGGTCTGTGCAAGAAAAGCGAACTTCATGAAGGTTTTCTGGGAATGCAAGTCAGTATATCAATCTCATCTGAGGGTTTAGAGGTTTCGTCTCGCTACCAAATATAAGTGTTCTCAAAACGATTTTCAAATTAAAAACACCAACACTGTAATTGTAAAGATTTTGGGGAAAAAAACAATAACAATTTAACTTTATGTAAAATTAACTTTTCTTTTTTTTTAACATCTATAGTGAAGGCGGACAAAAATTTGCTTGCTAAGACAATGGAGAAACAAACCAATCCATTTGGCTGGATTTGATTCTCGCCCGCAATGGAGTTGCCCAGTCACTGTCGTGTCAAGAAAAGTTTGGAAAAATTATCCTGAGACATCAGTTTTGACGGCCAGTATAGTAATGAGCCAATAATCAAAGGCCTTCAAAAATTGTTTACAAACTGTGTTATCTCAACAGCACGCTTATCTTCCATTAACAAACTAAACACCAAAAGTATGGAAAACAAAACGAAATAAGTGGATCGATCACAAACAGTAAGTCACAAAGTAAAATGTTTAATGTAAAAACAGTCAGCATTCAGTAGATGCAGGCATTAATAAGAGAATGAAAAACACTTTTGTCCTGGCTGAAACAGAAAACACAAAATGCTGCGACTAACACACAAAACTTTTCATTTAGAACCCTTCTCTCTAAAAAAAACACCCGTCGTAGCGGTTTCATTGTTTCTCTCTTTCCTTTTATTTCTGTCTTTTTCACTTAGAATTCTGTTGGGGTCAGCCAAAAACAACCGAATAAAACATTTTGATTTTGGGTTATAATTAGGACCTAATAGCCCTACAAAAATTTCATGTATTTTATCTGCTCAGGATGGAAGAATTGTTATGAAACTAAACTCCCAGAAACTATATATTAGAAGTAACAATGCTTTAATCGTTCTGGTTCTGCAGTGAGTTTTAGGCTTAAAACTAATTTTAGCTTTAAGTCTGTGCTACACGCAGAGCTTAGTTTCAATTTTTGAGGATATTTACTAGTCATTTTACCAATTCATTAGATTTAAACGTCGCCAATTATTCTTTATTATGGTTTTAAATAAAATAAATTTGATGAAAGGTGGTGGCTTATCTAGTGGATTGGTGGTGCGGTTCGATATCACATCCCGTGGGTTCGTAGACAACCCTCATCTATGGTTCGCACGCTTTGCTCTTGTTCCCAGGAAACCCTCACGCAGCTTGCATAATTATGGTGGCCAGTGACATCACGTTACCTTTGGCACGTTACACCTAAAATGATAGACAGAAAAATAGAGGGCACTATGTAGTGTCAGGTTTTGTGTAACACTGGTTAAGGTTTACATAGTGCTCCAAATGTACGGTAAAATGCAGTGACAACCAAAACCAGTTCAACCTATATAACACACTCAAGGGAACTCATTCGTGGCAATATGTCAACTAATTATCAGTGACAGGTTATTTCCAAATCGTACAATTTAAATTTAGGTTCACATTGATGCTTACTACCATAATTTAGGAAAGCTATTTAAATAAAAGACCATTCGTATCTCCTAGAAAGAACGAATCATGTAATAAAACATAAAAGCAAGTTTTAAAGAAGCAAGCATTTCTTTTTTTTTGATTTATCATTGTTGTCTTCTGAAGTAGCCGTTTGACCACAGGCATTTTCGGGAGGAGAAGGGCCCTGTGGTTCTTCGCGCTCATGTCGAGTGTGCCATGTCAAAGATCCTGGGTTTTCCGCTGGGATTTCCCCAGCTAAATTGTCCCATTCATCGTCGTGAGGCAGATAACCCAATTTGGGTTCGTGGTCCACTAAAAACAGACAACAAACAAACAGCCTTATGGCCGCTAGAGAGTTTCTGTACTCAGCTGTTAAGCACAAGCCAACTTTACTTTGTACAATAGTAAAAGAAAAAACAAAACAAAAAAATTCATTTCTCATCCCTAAGAGGAAATCAGATTAATCTTCGTCTAGAAAAAGGAGAGTATATTCTAAATTTACTTTGGAAAGATTTTGTAAACTACAATGATTTTAGGCCACTAAAATTTAATTAAGTGGTGCTTGGGAGGGCACGCATGGTTTTTTTTTGTTTTGTTGTCTTAGCGCATGAAACGTTTTTTATGACATTGTCTAATAATAATGGAATTCCGATCACGCAACAGCACTTTCATCGAACATGTCCTGGAGCCGATAACCACATCAGCTCTTTGCTCCATTCACACGATCGCCTCGAAACAAATCTAAGGGAAATTCAGAGACATGTCACAACTAAAAACTTGGATCTAAAGAATGACCTTTATCAAAAATGCAACTTTTGCACGCTCACCCTGGAGTTTAAACACCGCTTCCGAGAACCACTGAATTAATTTCCTTTTTTTTTTGTATTCGTCTTAAAACTGATTTTCCCCAGATCCTAGCTTGTAACGACTTTGTAGGTTCGTATTCTCCTTCTGGAACGCTTTGCTTACATGGAGGGGGAAGTATAGTTCTGCGTGTGGAAAATGTTTTTTTTTTCCCATACGCAGTTACAGGTTAGAGATGCGATTCGATATCCCGTCCTTTTGCCTTGGAGGCCAGGGCGCTGTCCGCTCAGCTGTGATCTGTTCGATATGCTCGGTTAACTCTCACAAACGTTGCTGTACTCGTCGCTGGCTACGAGTTCGACAAAGCTATAAATCCCGTGCACCCAAGATTTAGATTTATAAAGCAGTTGCAAAACTTGCCGGGCAAATCTTAATTGTAAATCTGGTAAATCTTGCGTAAATCGTGTAAATCTTGTTTAATCATTTCAAATCTTGTAAATATTGGACAAATCTTGTAAATCACCTAAATCTGGCGTGAATCATTTAAATCTTTTGTAAATCTTTAAATACCATCAAATCTTCATGTAAATTAGTAAATGTGCAAAACGGTATGTAAATCTTTTAATCTTCTGCTAATCCGTGTAAATCTTGGAAAACATCTTATTTATATCATTAAATTTTACTTAATCTTTAGTAAATCTTAAAATCCTGACAAATCTGTAAATCTGTGTGAATCTGCAAAATTTTAGGTAAATCTTTAAATCATAGCAAATCCGTAAATTTCCACAAATCCGTTGGAAGATTTGCGGATCTGTAAATCTTGTGCACTTTTTTTTGTAGCAATAATTTTCGTTCTCATACCCGGCCGTAAATGGGTTATAGTCAGGTGGCTTAGTGAAATAAAGGGGACAGACCGGATAAAAGCACCAAACTTTTTCTAACACTTCATTTGATCATATTATTTCCATTTTTTATTGGAACCAATATATCAGACCTGCATATGGCTTTATTTTTACGTTGCACCCTAATTTGTTGTAAAATAGTATACAATAAAGCATTAGAAATTGCAATCATTGTTTACGCTGAAAATCTGTTACCATTTTAGCAATGTAATTCGAATCATAGACTAATTACTTCTTATTTGAAGTACAAACGTGCTTATTCATTATTTGAAGGGTTTCATTCTTTTCATAACAAATACATATCAAAATAATTAAAAACACATGCTAGCGGAAGCTGTAACAAAAGCAGTTGAAATGCAATTTCGCACAAACTATGGTAGTTTTATTAGTTTGACTTTAGTTTCAACTAATTATTTCTACATCTTACAACTATATGTTGCATTTGCAGCTGCAAAGCTCTGTGCAGTTCCAGCATGCCAACTTGCATGAACATCTACCACCGCAACCACTTGTACCTTTGCATCCACACTTCACCAGTGCACTGAAAGCTTTGGATGCAATTGGAAGAGTGGTCTACACAGGAATGCAACACTTGTAATCCCGGTCATATGTCCATTCCCAACCCTCTCCTGTAGGAGCCTTCTTAGGTAGTTCACATGTAGTCCAGATTCCACCTTGATAAGCTGCTTGCCTTGCATGTTGCAACAATTACTCTTGAGTTGGTGGAATGTTTGCCATGGTTTTGCTTTTCTTACAGAATAATTTTCTTCGTCCTTCATTGACTCATTCCTGAGTGCTTGTCTTGTCATAAATGACAAATGTGAAGCGTTCGAGCAATTTGAATTGTTGGAAATCAATGCTTAGAGGAGCATGTGGATTTGTTGTTATGAAGTTGAATGCTTCGGTAACATCAGTATACAAATTTCAAGCTTCCCACGCTGACTTTTTCCCCTTTCCATAGATAGCAGAAGTCATGTTGCACCCGGTAAAACTGCGGAACAGAGGCAGAGCATTCGACTTGCCCTTTCCCAGTGTATGGCAGATAGCGTTGATGTGAATGTACATAACGTTATTGTCGGTTCCAAACTTTGGAACTTTGGAATCCAAACGCCACCCATATGTCTGCAAGTGGATACTTGGCAATGAGATAATGGAATTTACCGATGAGGGTAATAATTACATCGGTGTCCAAAGTGCGCACCAATAGGAATGTAGAACTGCTCTCAAGGGCATCCTATAAATGTAGTAAGATTCTGGTATCAGTTTCTTCGTAGTAACAATGTTCCTCGCAATGGCTTGCACCTACGCTGATCACTGTACTATCTGAGGTTAGGAAGGTCTGCTTGCCTCCAGGACATTTCATGGTGCCTATCTAGCAGGAGAGTAGTGTGAAGAGCTCTTGTTTGTTTGTGGGGTCTCAGAGGAAATCTGATCAATTACTTGGAAGTTTATACCTACCAGCCACCTTTCTCCTGATACCCTTGCCACGTTTTTTCCTGGTTGACTTTTATGCTGTCAAATACTTCTTCTTCAGGAATTTGAACAGGAGTACACGTCAGATGAAAAGGTTAACACAGTCCACACAGTGGTAGTACTTGGCACAGAAGAGTGCTTGAGAAGAGTCACATCATCCTTTAGCATTAATATTCCCCTACTTTTTTGGTCTTTGACTTTGGCATTGGGCAGCGGATGAGAGGCGAAAGGCTTCTTGATGGGCTCATGGGGAGAGTGCAATCGGTCATTAATCGGTCATCATGTATTGCTCTGTGCCAAGTACTTCCACTGTATGGACTGTGTTAATAACTGACTCGTTAGTGACATTTCGTGTGTCCAATGTTAAAATGTTAGAGCTATTGTCTAGGAAGGGATTGTTCATCACAGCGATAGCCAGAAAAAGACCTGCTGTTTGCTCTTTAAATGTTTTCTGTGCCAACAGTGCTTCTTCATGGTTTTGGTGATTAACCTTTTCATCTGACGTGTACTCCTGTTCAAGTTCCTGGAGAAGATGTGCTTGCACAGGCCCAACAATCATCCACTTCTTAAAAGCTGAATGATTTTCAGTCAGTCCCACTGCCCCTCCAATACCAATTCATTATTCTGTTTGTGCGTTTGGTTGATTGGTATGGATGAGAATTGTCTGTTTGTCTTTGAAACAACCCCATTACCATTGTCTTCTAATTACTTTTGGTAGACTTTTTCTCGGTAGGCTCTCCATGTCTCGTATACTAAAGGGAATCCATCTGGCATAATTCTAATGGTCAAAGGAAAAGAACCACCCTACCAAAGCCTTAATGCATTCCACATACAAACGGAAATTCTCTGTGGTCACACAAGAAGATCAGACCAAGCACTTCTATCTTAAGAATGGTATCACAGTAGTGAAATGTTGGACTCTTGCTGATCATATTGCATCCAGACTTCTTCACTCTTTGCTTCCTGTTGGTTTTTTGTGTGAATGCATCCTATTGAAGCTTGGCCAGAGCCAGAGCACTGACATGACGAGCAAGCGTTGTTCTCGTGAGGTGGGATGCTTTTAGAAACGAATCAGCTGTGCCCGAAGAAGCAATGTCTGCTTGGATAAGTGCTGTAGTCCAGCCGGAGGAGTGCCGAAATCCGCAGTCCTACTAAGCAGGCAACATTTTGCATCAATTGCAATAAGGTCACCACCTTCAATCCTGGTCACTAATTGTTTTTCTTGCAAGTTCTTTACCATGGATATTATGTTGCTGTCGAGCGAAGAGTTGCAAATTCATGGGGCCACCGTCGCTACTTTTGCAAAATATGCACTTACTCTTTTCTGCTGGATCAGTGAGGTGCTCGTTTAGCTGCAACATCAGTGTTAGCAACAATCACCCTCTTTCCTACTCTCAATTTTTCTGCATTGAATTCGACGTGGCATGTTTTGTGCCAATATGCACAGTGTTCAATAAGCTTCCCGACATCTATGTCATCACTAAATTTGAGTGGCACAGCGAGTCTCACCAACTGCCTTAGTGATCACCCACATTATCCAGGAAGATTTTGTAAGCTTCTGAATTATTCTTTCGATGACAAATATTTGAGGGACATCTGAGTGTTTCAGGAGTTCCCCTTCGGTATATCGCACACATAGTCCAATCCATAGTGTAAATAAACAGAAATGTATAAAGTTGTAGAATAAACGTAATTAAAAAAATATTTGGAAAAACCTTAAAAATACATTATTTGACACGTCACAATACATGTAGTTTAACATCCTACAGCACTTAATTGCGATAGCAGAGCGAATCCGTTGAATGTCTTGAATGAAATTGACTATGTGATACATTTCAATAATTTGGTTACCGCTTTTCTCAAAAGTGAGTGATAAAACTTCCAGGATGCTCCAGTCACTTGGTTCCAATAAAAATAGTTAACGTTAAACCATATAGAGTGAGTGTAAAAAAAAATGGCGCTTTTATCCGGCATGTCCCCATAATCCGAAAATTTGCTCTTAAGCCACTGGACTATTAAGCCCAATTAGAACTTAACTGTAATCACCCTAGACATTGTTTCGGAAGAACGAGTAATCAATTCATCACTCTAGCGGAAGTAACGCAGTCTCAGATTTCAGATCATACTGGTTAATGACGAACCGAAAATGCCGACGAACAGTGTGATTTTCGATTTATACTGGACCATAACGGTCCCCCAAAAATTCTTGCAGAACTCTTATGGAAGGAGAATGTATCTGAATGGATTCCTATCGTTCGGCGCGGTTCCAGCATCGTGTTTTGAAGACGAAATAATACAAAACTTTACGCCTGTGCTTAGTTTAGCACCTAATTCAATTTTATAGGTTTTTTTTACAATTAGTCTACGAATTGATAAGATTTTCACTTAATTGATGGAAGTGTTTTTCACAGTAACACGTACCGGAACGAAAGGTGAAAAAAAATTGGGTTAAACGTGTACCTTGTAACAATAGGACTTTTTTAACGAGTCTTAACTTGATAACACAAAAAAAGAGAAAATACCAAAAAACAACTAAAACCCTTGCATAACCCTGTTCACCGGTAAAGATATTATGGGATGCGTATAAGATGCATTTGATGTGTAACAAAATTGTTGCACTTTTAAAATTTAAAGTTTTGAATTTTGTAATTTTAAAATTTAAAATTTAATCTTTCAATTTTGCAAAATTGAAACATTTCAAGGTTTCAATTTAAAGTCTTTAAATTTACAATTTTAATTTTTTTTAGTTTTACTTTGAATTTTAACTTTATTTAAAATTTTTTTTTAAACTTTATAAATTTTGTTAAAATTTTGCCAGCACCCAGAAATATTTTCCCAAACCGTTTTGCAGGAAATTGAAACCGTGCTTTTGGGTTGCGAGAGTTTTCCCTAACACGTCATCATATCCTAAACTTATTTAATGAAACGGAAATAAATATTAGCATTAAACAAATCAAACATCGCTGATTACTTGTCATTCTTGGTGTTTAGGATGTTGGCACCAATGTATTTCTTCACGCAAAAACGAAATAAAGTACGCTCGCTCATACGTACAACGGCTGTTATACAGTTAGAACAGGAGTTACATAAAGGAGGGTTCATAGGGTCTAACTGAAGAAGTGTGTCAATGATAATACTAGGCCGTGGCAAGCAGTAAGCAATTTTCATATATTTCATTTAACCTTCGAACTATGACTCGGTGGGATTATCTTGCTGAAAGAGCTTGGCGTTTGATATCCCGACTTCACACGGCCGAAGAGCGTGCAGGGAATCCTTAACAAGTATTGTTTTAGGGGAGAATTAACGCTACAACAAACATAATGCAACCTGTTTCGTCCTTGCGAATTAACTCAGTTATATAGAGCAGTGACACGACGTAGTATTATTGTATATAACTCTATGCTGGAGCCTTAATGGGTTAGCTGCAAGGGGCACTGCAGAGAGAAACAGAAGGGCGTCATACTGAAGCCGATGCTGTGAAGAGTGATTTCTTAGACCTAAAACGCAAAACTTTTGTTGTTGGAGAAAACAACTTTATTTTAAGCCGAAGAAATCCGCTCTTCCGTTGTTTTTCCCTCCATTTTTATGTAGTGCACCTTGTAGTTATGCCCTCCAAAACCCATACTGGTGCCACTATGGTGCCAAATGTCACTGCTCTATAGATTCCTTATATTGGTGTTCGTTTAAGATCCGATCGTCTAGCCTTTCCAGTATAAACGTCCAGCAAAAATTCGTACTGAAAAGGCTAAAGGAACGAATTTTAACTGAACATAAATTTAAAGAATCTATAACTGAATTGAATCATAATGATGAGACTGGTTGTAACTTAGTTGTTGTTGCAGTAATAAATATATGTTCAGGATTCTGCACCATTCGGGCTTAATTCTATTTTTTTAACGTTTTTTTTATGATTAATTTACAAACAGATTTGATTTTAATTGCAGTCAGCTTATTTTGTTAAACCAAAATGATTTTACGGCAATAAGGACTGTTGGTTGGAGCAATCATAAATGTAAACCCATTTCTGTTGACAGGGGTCGCAGCACAAAATCCCCCCAAAATAGGAACAAAAGTAGGAACTGCTGCCAGAAAAAAAAATAGGAAAAAGTAGGAAAAGTTGCTACCAAAAAGTAGGAAAAAACAAGAACTTTTTGAGCGTTCTGTTCTCATCTTTTCGTTGGCAAAGTAAACTAAAATGGATTCTTTAACTAGAAACTGTTAACATAGTGCATTTGTATTGGATTTACCATCAGCAAAAAAAATGCTACAATGCTATTTTGTGCGCGGCGTATCTTGAGTCCTACAAGCATTTTATGAGCGGCTACGTCTTCCTGGAGGGGTTGGCTTTAATCGATGGCCGCCATTGTTTTTGTAACCATCTTGGATATCAACAAGGCACTCTGCTACTGAAAACGTACAATCGATTATCTGTGTTCGTTCTGCGGAGAACTCAACATAGGCCGCGTACATAGCAAACGCCAGAACAAATCTTTCGAAGAAGCAAAGAAATCTAAGTTTCTGTGCTGGTAAGGCCAATCTCTTCGTCTGGTGACGGGTCCCCTCTCAGTAATGTGATACCCTAGCCTGCATAGTGAAGTTTATATGTTTGAGTCTTTGAAGCCCCTAGCGTCATCGTTTTGTCAACCACCGCAAAAACGCTGTAGCTCAAGAAGGAATCAAAATTTGAATTTTTGTTTTTTTCATGGTACGATGCGGGCAAGAAGGAGGTATGTGCCGGAAGACAAATCTGAAAATCGCCAACTGTGTATTTTTCGTGGCTTTTTAGCCGGTTTTCAATCTCGCAAATCGAGGAATTGTAACCGTTGTAATTTGGGATCTTTGAAACTAAACTAAAAATTGTACCGCATTCCAGGGTCCCGATTTTCGTGATTCCGGGATTGGATGCCGTTACCTTACCGCTGTGATCAAATTTTATTTCCATTTTTTTTAACTTTTGAACATGGTAGGCAATCTGATGACGTCGGAATACATCGCATTACTGCTGGATGATTAAACGACATTGCTGAAAAACGTGAAAACCTAATCGTCGTTAGAATCAACAGGGAGATGAACAGACAGAAGACGACTTGACTAAAGAATACTGAAATACTAAGCCAAAAATATAACTGTGTATCGGATTCAAAGTATTTTCAAGTTTATCGGTTCAAAGCAACACCCGGCCTGCTTTATAACAGCCACGCACAGTCATGTGTCCGCGTGCTGCCATCGCGAGATTCGGCGTAGTAATAGTACAACGTCACTTCCGCCGTCGTCTTCTCGTGATCACGTGAACGACGTCTAGCCCACCAGACGAATTGCGGGTCACGCGACAGCATTGCCGCAAAAACTGTGTCGTCACAATCGGAAACAATGAAAGGTCATGGTTATTGTAGGCGCGCAAAGGATCATACACGTGCTGGACGCAGTAAATACAGTTATCAATATTCAACAGAAAATCTCCTAGACGCCACATTTTAAAACAGATTTTTAGCAACGGATTGACTAACGGTACGGAAATAGACCTTTGGGGCCGTACTTGATGTGGAGAATCGAGAAATTACGGCGCTAGGAAGAATGTCCTTCTAAAACTTTTCAACATCAAAAATGCATTACTCGATAATCTAAACACAACGAATCAAAACCATGCATTATTCATTCTGTTTAAACCATGCGCAATGGCTGTTTGCCGTGACGTCACCACGAGTTAGCCAATGACGAACGAGAACAACGGCTGTTTGGCCGTCTGATTGGACTAGCCCAGTCACCTGATATTCACGTCGCAGCAAATAGCCACGGCGCTTGGTATAGGCATCAACATTTTTGAAATTCGCTTTACGCAATATCTATATACTGATGCAATAAATATTAAACATCTGTTACTTCCGTTTTGCTAATGATCGAATTTTTTTTTTTTGGTTATTTTTTTTTTGTTGCAACGATTTTAATTTCATTTACGAGTATAATGGTTGAATACCGGTTGCAAGGTTCGTAAATAAATTACGAAATACCGTAAAAGGCTGAAGTGACCAGTATGAAACAACATTAAACCCAATTTATTTATCACTAGACCTAAAATTTATGGCAGAGTTGGTCCAATCGTCGACTTGTCTCTAGATAAAATTTTCTTCAGTTCTCTGTGAAGTCAGGAAATTTCGTCTTAGGCGTTTAATGCATATTCACCAATTTTTGAAGGTTCAATACGGTCCCATTCTCAATCTAAAACCAAGTTTCGTTTTATACAGGGTGTGCCTAAAAGGTCTGGCTTAACTTTCAGTGTGTATTCTATGATCAACAGTAAGACTAAAATGTCCTATAAACATGGATGTGCAAAAAAAAATGCATCCGTTTTTTAATAACGTTGAATTTTTTTCCATAATGTTTGGACAAATTATACGTGGGTAATTTGTCCAAACAACTACAATTGACACATCCTTCTGGCAATTTCATTACTTCATAATGTATAGTGTCCGGGGCCTATCTTGAGTTCTTCGCAGATAATCGATTGTACGTTTTCAGTAGCAGAGTGCCTTGTTGATATCCAAGATGGTTACAAAAACAATGGAGGCCATCGTTTAAAGCCACCCCCTCCAGAATTACGTAGCCGCTTACAAAATACTTGCACGACTCAAGATACACCGCGCACACAATATATAGGTCCTAAAACTTTGCGGTTGGGGCAGTAATGGAGGAAGGGGAAGAGCAAGTTGGGGGGGGGGGGGGGGGCGCTTTAGCAGTTTTACTGAAACAAACGCTGCGTCGCCATGCAGAGCACCAAAATCTCGAATCTTGGTATCGTCTTCAGAGGACTATAGTGTCCGTGGCCTATCTTGAGTTCGCTGCAGAAGGAACACAGATAATCGATTGTACGTTTTTGGTAGCAGAGTGCCTTGCTGATATCCAAGATGGTTACAAAAACAATGGCGGCCGTCGATTAAAGCCGCCTCCTCCAGGAAGACGTAGCCGCTCATAAAATACTTGTGCAGGACTCAAGATACGCCGCGCAGACAATAAACACTGCAGTGGACAAAACACTGCAGAAACATTGTGGGATCTACTTGTTCAGCAGAACGAAAAAAAACGTATAATTTCGCTAAGGATTTTATTTCAAATTTTTGTATCGATATTCTGTCTTTCGATTGTAATTCAACAGGCCGGCAAAAAGCGACAGGTTGCTTTCAGGTTAAAATTTAGACCAAGGAGATCCTACAAAGATTGTTATCATCATCCAGCAAAATGACACCAAAAAGGATACATTTAAGGCCCCATGGATCTTACAAAACTACGTGGGGATGTCCTCTCAATGATGTGACTGAATTCTAGCATCGTTTTGTACTGTAATAAAAACTGAATATGTTAGGTTGTGTGTATTTCATTGTTTTGTTTAATTTGTAAGAATTTTGCTTAATTGCTGTATAGTGCCGTTTTTTTTTTTTTTTTTTTGAAAGGCAAATAGCGTTCATGAAAGGAAAAATATGCATATAGGGTACTTTACCTCTGGATGCGACAGGCTGGATGCAGTAGGGGCATACCCGTGGACGAGTTTGATGCTGGAGTCGTAGCGATCCTGGTGGCAGGTGCTGAGGTTAGCAAGTTATGATGTCAGCAAATTATAACGTCAGCGAGTTATTTCGCTTACTTGTTTCATAAATGCTTAGGTTAGGTTAGGTTAGGTTAGGTTAGAATTGGATACTGTTTAGGTTGTATATGATAAGCGCGCGAAGCGCGCCCCCTCGGACGGTGTTTCATACTGGAAGCCTCGCGCGTCCACACGTTGTTTCATGCTGGAACCTGGCACGTCCAGCCGAACGCGTCCACAGGTAAAGTACCCTGACTCAAAATATGACATCAACTTAGTAATGTGGTGTCAACTTAGAATGTCATGACAGTGAATGTTGACAAATTTGATAATTCACGGCACTGGCGAATTCATTTTGGATTAAAGTGCAGGAGTTAAATCAATTTATTTCTACAGTAATAAAAGGCTGCCTTGGGAGAACAATTATCATGCATTTTAGGGCTATTGGCCCTAAAGTTGGGTCTCCGATGAATTGCTATAATGTTGATTTTGTCCTGACGCAAAGCCTTCTCTGCAGCGATTGGCTACCTTCTACAACATTGAAAAAACACCAAATGTATGAGCTTTGCTGCACACTGCTATCTGTTAATTGACTTTAGAAATACTGATATTTTTACAAATTCACCACTTGACGTTAAGAGATGGCGAAAGAGGAAGGGAGTGGCAAGTTAAGGGGGGAGGGGGCGCTTTAGTAGTTTTACTGAAACAAACGCTGCGTCGCCATGCAGAGCACCGAAATCTCCAATCTGGTATCGTCTTCAGTTTAGAAGAGAGAAATTTGTGCGGTTTGTTTCAGTAAACCTACTAAAGAGCCCCCCTCCCCAACTTGCCCGGCCCCCTTCCTCCATTACTGCATTACTGCCCTAACCGCAAAATTGTACGACCTAAATAATATTATGAAGTAATGAAATTGCAGGAAGGATTTTTCAATTGTAGTTGTTTTGGACAAATTAGGTGAGAAGTTATGGAAAAACTTCAAGGTTTTACCCCTAACTTAGGGAGGGGGGGGGGGGGGCTGTAACGGGCAGGTTCCAGTGTTGCACGAGGTGATGTACAAAACTGGTTTTAATCTCCTCAAGCGTCTTTAAGCATGGACTTAATATACTATTACACGTAGTGTACGTGCTTGGCTGAAGTTGTTTGGCATACGCGCTACAACCATGGTGTGATTGAATGATGCATGGTATTTGCGACGTTACATTGGTGAATTGTTGAGGCCTTTTGACTTGCAACGGAATTCTATAATTTTGTTACAATGCTTTTCAGCCAGCTAACGTTGATTGTTGTAAAATGGGGAGGCTTGTCGAACCTTAGGTTGAAGACGTTTGCGTACTTCAGGTTATCTTGTGACGCAGCTGGAGTAAATACTCTCCAAATAATAATTGTAAAGGGCGCTACAGTTTTTGTTTTCGCAAACTAAAAAAAAAAGTAATTAAAAAATTAGGATCATTTAAATGAAAGAAGTAGGTTTTTAAGCCTCACCACATGTGCTCCAACCAACCCCCCCCCCTCCTCCTATTCCGGCCCCCATGTTTTTTTAATTTGTTATTTTTTTCTTTATGACGTCATGAGACATAACGTCAGTCATGGTCAGATTGGGCCATCCGAGTAATATTATTTAATGGGACATTATCTTGTAACGTGTCAAGTTTATATTATGTAGGTGGGATTATGTTTTTTTAAAGCTTTTAACTCTGTGTTGTTAGCCTATGTTAATTTTATGCAACTGCTACGACGCTATAACTCAGCCGAGCTATAACTCACTCTTCACTGGGGCGTGGGGAGTTGTGGCCCTCACTTCGTGTAACTAAGCTCTCCACCTGAGTTCTTTGTGACGTCACTGCACTTAGGCTAAGTGTAAAATTTTACAGATGTTAAGTGCAAAATAATTACGGCACGGAAAGCCAAACGGGCTTGGATAGAATTTTTTTTTTAAATATAGCAAAAACAGCCAAAATTCAAGTGTAAAAGTATTAGGGTGCGTTTACGCTAGGACAATTTTCTCGCTCACTAGCTTTTACTTGGTTAATACTAAATCTGCTGGCTGCTTCTCGCCTTTGTCGGAGAATGCGGCTTTCGAGTTGTCTATACGTAGTAACCATGGCAACAACGCGGACGCAAATTTTCTCCTCGTGCCTCACGACACGACGTACGATGCTTGCAACATGACAGCGTAGATTTATGACAACTGGAAAACAATTTTTATAGCAGTACAAGACGACGGACATATTTTTAAATGCCGGTATTCGATGCTTTGTCTTCGATTCGGCAACCACAAAATGCACGCCATGTTGGATTTTGAATTCTCGCTGCGAGTAGCTATTTATTCTACCATCGTTTGATTACTGCTAGAAGCTTTTTTTTCAGCGAGAATAGCAAACTTTGGAAATAGCGTGAAATGACAACAATGTTGCAGCAATGTTTAAAATGACTGTTGCACTTTGTTCTTTGTCCGTGTTGTTATTTATAAAACATTAAATTTGTGCCCTTTCATTTAATAGAAACGGGAAATTATTCGTAAATAAATAACGGTTGCCTAGCAAATAGTTTTCGGCTAGCGAGAAAGACTCGTTGCATAAACGAGCCCTTAAGTAGAGTAGCGACAGTGACGCCATATTGGCTACGAGCTAGCATCTGGAGTGATAGCTGCAAGGGGCACCAGATTAAAATGGAGGTAAAAACAACGGCGCTTCAAGTCAAAGCAGTGCTTTGAGATTGGATTTCTTAGCCTTAAAAAAAACCCGTTGTTTTTGCCAATCCCTTATGCTGTGGAGTTGTAATCGGAAAAGAAAAGATTCCACTAGATAAAAATTTAAGCAACTGACAACAAATCGGAAATATCGCGAGTTTTAGGCCTCAGAAAACCGCTCTAAGAGCCCTGGCTTCTTTCAGTAAGACGCTTTCCTTTTCCCCCTCCAGTGTCCCTTGCAGCTAACCCAGTTACTAGCTCCAGCATAGAGTTATATATAATAATATGACTTTATGTCACTGCTCTATAGGCCTACTTGGCTAAATATAGAGGTAAGTTACTTCGACGACCCTGACATGTAGCGTCGATTTCAGTATTAAAGGGGGATTTCCACCAAATATGACCAACCACAGCATCTATAGCCATTTGCTGCTATCTAGTTCTGTCTAGCCTTTATTTTCAACAGGTGAAAGAACGCACAGACGAGTTTCGTTTTACACAACAAACAAGCCACGTGCCTCCTTAATTATTGAGTGTAAAGTTGGTGCGTCCACGTGCACCAGGGAGCAATCGGTAAAGTTAAGCCTAACAAACATCACGGACGCTTTTTTCTCTATATATCGACCGTTTCGAAACGCACATTTTGAATCGCTAGATGGGCGCCATCTAGTGACAGTGGTATCGTTAACCTTGACTGATTGCTCCCTGGTGAACGTGGATGCACCAACTTTACATTCGATAATTATTAAGGAGGCACGTGGCTAGTTTGCTGTGTAAAAAGAAATTTCTTTGCGCTTTCCTTCGCTTGTTGAAATCAAGTGCTATGTATATACCTAAACAATGGCAGACGGCGCTAGATGCACCTTTAAATAGCTAAAGTTCAAGTGTAAAAGTATCTAGACACACGCTAGTGTGTCGCGCCAAATTATAGGCAACAAACATTCCATCAATTCAATTGTCGAGGACGCCGTTGTAGCGCGACGCCATGGCGTAATTGTCTTTTATCTTGAAGCATATAATATAGTTGGGCACATTTC
>JAHWFP010178485.1:19569-101919 GCA_023313725.1 Lithobius niger | reverse complement strand
AGCGCCACTTGTAGTTTTGTAAATAAAGATCAGTAGTGTAGTCAACAGGAGAAGGAACGGCCAATCCAAGAAACTTTGACACTTACCCTCAGTTGGAGTTCCTCACCGCTGATACTAAGCTAGATTTCGGTTCCGCCCTCTATCTGCCTCGATAAGCTGTGGTTCCTGTCTTCGTCCTACGTGACAACGACCGCATCCTCCGCCTTGGACTTCGTGCCGCGTCCCAAGTGGGCGTCCTTAGCACTGCAGCCAACGCACTGTGTGAAAGACTACACCGATCCCCCTCCTGAGGACACTCGCCAACTAGCATTCCTCAATCAATCAAGTTTTTAGGAAGAGTTACTTTGCCACCAACCATGCCATGAATTGGTTCACGCGCGCACTCTTCAACTCTACACTCCTCTTCCGAGAAATAGCTCTCACCACTGCACCTAATCTCCACGATTCCACTCGTTGTCATCTCCGGAATCAGCCCAATCACGAAATCAGAATCCCTGTTCCGCGGATTGATTCCTAAAGTAGCTCCTCATCTCGACATCTCCCGCAAGCTTCGTTACAACAAGAATCGCCAGAATCGCCGACAACGTCTTGTACCGTCCTCCAAGCCTGAACAACCATAGGACAGCTGCATAAACATCAGACCCAGCGCCGCCTCCGGTGCCACGTTCCGCATCACCCTTTCCGTCCGTTCTCTGGTGGTCGTTCCATAGGACGTCCCTCCACTCCAGACAGACGACAACTTTCCTCCTCTCGTTCCCGCAACAGGGGACGCAACAATTACTGGCTTAAAAGTGTTATCGTACAATCCTACGAAGCACTTGACATCAACTGCGTCTCAGACGGTGTCAGAATAACGTCCCACGAACTTTGTGCAATCTCCACGTCCTGGGCTCACTACAGCAACATTCCCATCACTGCCAAAATGGAAGCTGCCTCCCGGAGACGTCCCACAGTCTTTACGTCCCACTATCTCAGGGATATGTTCCAATAAAGCTGAGGGACTTGACCGTATCGGGCCATTCGTAGCAGCCCGACGTATACTTTGACCCCTTTAACACACTAACTTTTCTGTGAAGGGAATTGGTCGCTACCTGAGGCAACTTGCGTCAAATGGCGCCCACCGCCTTGACAAAACTCTATGGGATTGCTATAAAAAAGGTAACGGATATTTCAAGGTAACTAGAAACTAAATACCAGTTTTACCTGGTTGATTTTGGTTTCTATTGCCTGTTGAAAATATACATTACCTTGGTCCCGCCCTCCTCCTCTCTTGTCGCCATTTGGGCACAACAGAGGTTCGAAAAGGTGAGCATACCGCTCCGGCTTTTATATTATGGAGGCTGCGCATTAGGTAGCGAACCAGAAGGACATCTTCGATTTAATTTCTCTAGATTGAACAGCATTTTGAGAAGGAGAATGCTATAAAAAAAGTAATGTATATTTTCAATGGAAACCAAAATCAACCAGGTAATACTGGTATTTTGGAGTTTTTCTTCCCTAATCCAGTTATCCATTGAGTACTAATCCATTAGCAACGGTGATACCTGTAATTTTTGCATTCCAATTTTTTTCAAGAAGACTTGGGTGTTACCACTGTCATTTTACCCAATTTTGGCTCACAATACAATCCACAATACAAATGGAAAACATGTTTTTTTTCTCTTAAAACAGTTTAAGTCTTAAGAAACAATTTAAGTTTGTGCATTTTCTTATAGAGAAGACATGTTATTGTCGTGCAAAATCATGGCCCTAGAAGTTGACTCGAATTTTTTTTGAAAATCACTCCTTACACATCCCCAGCCAGAAAAGCCGCTTTTTGTTTAACAATCAGTATCTTTTCAGAATTGGAAATAAAACGCGCAGTGAAAAACAATTTTGATAATTAATTTCTTCTCGTTTTATACTAATAATCCACACATTCTTTCACGTTTAATCCAATTAGCTCGGCTACGTTTTTTTATTAACGGATGCAGCACGATTGTACTTTTTAAGAAACCAGACCTCCATGTAATGACTGTTGACATCAGTAACGTTACTTGTTGATATTGGTTCCAGTACAATGTTGGTGCTGTAATCTGTATGGGATATTACCCGGTTTCCGAGTGCTGAGAGCTAACAATGTCGAGACGTTGTTTGGATCTCCATACGAGGAAAGCGGGTGATATCCTATTTATTACCCGATTTTTGCCTCTCAGTCCGACGAGTATAGTTGGCTGTGTTTGGTCACGCTCGGTGATTATTGCAGGCGGAGCCACAATCTTGTTCCTTTTTTGTTATGGCAAAACAAGTTAAGGAGTTTGCGGGTCTATAAAACATCAGTTAAGATTCAGGAAGAAGCTGCTAACAAAGACGATGGTAGTAATAAACAGCAGTTAAGACGCATGTTTTCTGGTGAAACCATTAATTTTAATGAAGGTTGCAACGTTATTTTCAATTTTAAGTAGTATATAAAATGATTTAATTAGCCAACTGGCATTTTAAAGTGTTAAAATTCATAACTTACTCGTTAATTTACTGTAGTTCATGATATTAAATAAAAAAAATCTTTAAATATTTTATTATTTTTTATTTTGGTTTGTGCCATTAATACAATTCCGACTGCCAGTCTATAATTCACGAATTCGTTAATTTGCTGTGGTTGCCAACACTTAAAATTTTAATTTAAAATTTATATTTATATTTTTATATATTTAAAATTTATGTATTGCCAGTCTATAATAGTAATGAATGCATCCGTCATTTTAATGCTGAGAGCCAATCCGCCATTTTAGTGCAAGAGATTGGCACTCAGCACTGCATGGCGGATATATATTGCACTGTGTGTTCTTGTTTCATTGTTGCGCTCCCGCATTGTTATAGTGTTAAAAGAGGGCTGTGAGGCAAAAACCGGGTAAGACAATAATTTAACCGAACCAAACATTTTCATTTGTTTTAGGAAGTCCATGGCTGGCGAGACAAGTTCAAAACCAAAGGTCTGACGAATATCGTCAAACAGCTAGAGGAGCAGCTCAACACGCTTCCACCTGTGGAATCATTAGTTTAGTCCTGATAACTCTCATGGACCCACGGTTGTTCTTCTTTTTTTTTTTTATATATTGTGTTTTATGTAAATAATTAACTTGTTTTTGAAATTGGCTGTTGTCAACATCATCGTTCATGACGAGATGTGAATGCACAGTAACACGTGTGGATTAAGTGTCATCGCACAAAAGCAACTACAGATTATAATATACAAATAAATAAATATTTTCTTTTTATAATTTTTTGTAAGGAAGTTGTGGGTGTATTTTTTTTTTTTTGAATTGGTATTTTTTTCATAAGCAGAAAGTGACTGAATAATTTGGGCATCTGTTTAAAGTAAGGCTGTACCGACAGCGAGTTCAACCGATTAATTGGTAATCGGTACCTCGGCAAGCATTTTATCATAGGTAAATGAGTCGAGCCGATTTTTTTTCCCCCGAGACTGAAAAGGAGTAAATATTCTAATGAAACAAACACTTATTTTAAACCCTTTTAGCCCTACGCCAATTTTTCAATTCTCGAATGAGAAAGCCTATGGCCGCAACATGGCGCCATGAACAAGTTGCATGCCTGACGAAAATTAATTGTAATTAAAAAACTATGCGGTCTAGGAGTATAAAAATTCGCAGACGTAATAATTATATTGTAATTTATTGACCAGAAATATAATTGGAACCATCGTCTACGTTTTCATTATTTAAAGAAATCCTGAAGTTCGACTACGTGAACAGCGATAACGAAAGTTTCAACTTACAGTACTCTGAATGATAACATCCATACGATATTCTTCCGCCACAACGTGTTATTACTTTCGAAATCATTATTTTACGTTTTATTACCGTAAAAATAGTTTAAAAACTTTTGAGATTCACTATCGATTACAGCTCACTACCAAATCGTTGCCGGACGCCATAATGACTGGCTGCCTGCAATGCGACGCGCTCCTGCTAGCGCCAATGGCTGCGACCTTGACTCGCTTCGCGTGACGTCACTAGCGAACGGCCAATCGGCGCTCGCGATAGCTCGCGAGGCCGAAGCGTTTGAACAACGGCCGTTGAAACAGTACATTTCAGTGGAGGAATACAGGCAGTGACGTTGGAGTTGATGACGTCATTTTTCGCAGGCCAGAAAATTGGGAATCCCCTCTCTTGAATGCTACCAAGATGGCGGATGTACGTTACGCTGTTCCGGAGATACGATCATTTGAACCAAGGGCTATTTTCAGCAAATAAACGCAATTTCACGTTCATTTTGGCGATAATGGCAACAATAACATCGACTTAAGATAATAAAAAGATGATATTGAATTAAATTAATCGAAATAAACCTAAAATACGTTGTGAAATACCTAATTCAATCGGAGTTACGCCTCCGATGTTAGCAATACTATTATTATTTTTTTTTAGCAGTGCGTAGAACTGTGCGAACGATATATCGGCTTTTTTGCAGCGGAATTCCAACGACGATATATCGTCGCCAAGGCCTAAAAGGGTTAAATACTGTAGCATAGCCTATATCCCCTATCGTACACTAGGGACATATTTTTGATTTTGCGAGGTTATTTTTTCTTTCTAGACAAGCGTGGCTGAGCATGCAAGTCATTTTGAAATCGATCGGTTCGGCATTGGCTCGGTAAGAAAAATCCCACTCAGTACAGCCTTAGTTTAAAGGCTGCTAAAGATTCTTATGGGTATCGTACGTCGTCTTTTTAAAAAAAATGTATTTTTATTCCTTTGCTTGTTGGTATAAAGAGAAAAACTAATTCTTTCCCAGCCTGAATGTGTGAAGTACACAAATATGTCTCTCAAATTCAAAAAGTCAACACGAATCAATGTTGATTTCTTCTGTTTACATCACTGATCCAGTGATCGACACTTGCTTCATTGAGGATGCTTTTTGAGGATTGACGAAGCAAGTGTTGATCAGTTATGTAAATGGAAGAAAACAGGTTTCGAATTATCATCTTATCGAAAATTCGCTAACATTAATTCGTGTTGGCTTTCTTTATTTGAACGTCATATTTGTGTACTTAAAAAAAAAAAAAATCTTTGCAATTCCTACTGTGAAATCAACAACTTCAAGAATTACAGAAATAAAAACTCCGCACACTTTCACAACATATGATGGATGTGTAGGAAGGCCCAATAAATAATTCTTGATGAAGACACCTGTATGGGGTCGAAAACTTGCAAGACAGTGTTTGTCTTAGGCGACTTGAAAAAAGAAAGTTGGGTCACAGGCATTTTTCTCAAGAAATCCGTGCGGGCGGGAGGAATTTTATTTTATATTTTTTTTATTTTCGACCCTATTTTTTCTTACATTTTTGGAATTATTTTTTAGTCCGAGTAAAATAAAGAATATTGCCTAGTAATGCTTCTTACCACATGTCCACACAATTATTTAATGACAAGAATGGTAATGTTATATTTCAGTTTTCTCATGGAGGGCTATTTTTGTTCTGTAACTGCTATTTTGCCGCGTCGTTTCTTTTTATTTCCCCGTCAAAAAATTGGTGCGGGAGGGCCCGAGTACCAACTTTTCTTTTTTTTAATGGCCTTATATTGTGAGTGTGCAGACACATTTATTTCGGTCTTCATGTTTCCGAACATTCAAAAGTATGGTGGTTGGATTTTTTAACGAAATCTGTTTCTATCCCTGAATTCCTGCCCAATTAAATGTTTGTATTTTGTCTACATGTAGACTCATTTTCCTGAGTAAACTTTAAATCCTGTGATCCATACCACCTACCAACCTAAGGTTCGCTCCCATCGTCGCAAGCATTGTATGATGTTCATTCTTTGCCAGGGCACACCAAGGTGACAACAAAGTGGGGAGGCGGGGCAGGTAGTTGGGTAGGTATTCAGGGGTAAAAACAGATATATCCATTCCTGCTGGGGAATGGGAAACCATTCGTTTCATACCGTCCCAAATGAAATTCTTGCATAGTCCAGACTTTCCAGGTGGTGGAAAGTTACTGTCATCTCCTCCAGGTTGGTAGGTGGTATCCTTGCTTCTGCCTTGAAGCTTCTGAAGACAGCGAGGGGCCGAGAGAAGAACAAGCGGATGCAAGGGAGGACAGTCTTGAAGAAAGGTGATGTGAGGGGTTCACATTTCATGAGGCAGCCAGCAGGATTTCTTCCGTGGGTCCAATGTAGAAAGCAGTCTAGGATGCAGAAGGCGGATAGGACATCGGGAGTTGGTCTTTTCGACATTGTCAACTTCAAGGGCGATGACATGTCCAAAACATTCCCCTTCACCCAAACAAGATAGAACCCAATTGGGAAGTAATGTTCAAAAAAGATTGTTATAGCTCATCAGGGATGATCGTCACTCTAGGTTTAAAAAGAGAAAAAGGCAAGTAAACAGGTTAGTGTGTCGGCTTTTTGGGTATTTTAATGAAATTTTATGTGGTTTGCAAGAGGAATCCGCCTACAATATCGTCCCTAGCTCATACTACGAGACTTGCAAAATTCGTAAAAATTCTGAGGTCGCTCACTTCGACAACAAATACATCAACAAAGTTTTGCAAAGATTCCAAAGTCTAGACAGCCTGCATCACCACCCAAAGCAGGAACCACATAGCATTTTTTTTTAATTTTACCGGCATCGCTACCTCCAGAATTTGCAGTGCCGTCAGCTTTCGTACCTCTGTCCAGCTCCCACTGGCGACTTAGTGGGAGATTCTAGGATGTTCAGGCCCTTGCACAGTCATCATTTCTTTCTATGTAGCTGGGTGGGTTCCAAGCATCTTCTGCCTGTGACCCCCACCTCGGATGCTAAAATCCATTGCCGTCTAGCTACACGAAAAGAAAGGTACCAGGACGATAAACGTGCAAGGGCCTGCATATTCCAGAATCTCCGACTTGGGCAACGAGTTGTGTGTGCAGCTAATCGCCAGTGGGAGCTGGAAAGAGGGAGGAAAGCTGACTGCCATGCAAATACTGGAGGCCGCGTTGCCGGTAAAGTAATAAAAAAACCAGCAAAAATGCTAATGTGGTTCCTACTTTGTGATGTAGTGATGTAGGCTGTCCAGACATTGAAGCCTTTGCCTGGCAAAAATTTGCAAGACTTTGTAAAAATTCTTAGCAAGTTTATTTGTCAACAAAGTAACGTTCCTATGAAGAATGAATGTGGAGATCCTACCAAAGGTCTTGACATGGGAACTCCCTCCTTGCTGAGATTTGATCACAGTTTGCATAGGTAAAGTGATGAAGGCCCAGTTCCAAACAGCAATCATGGGCGAAGAATATGGATGCTTCAATCGTCCCTTGAGTCCAGGCTTGGAACGAAGTGCTTTAGAAATTACTTCATTGAGGAGTTCTCCAGATGGAGTGCTGCTGTATCCACATTGAGAGCTTGGATTTCCCTGTAATACAGGTGTGAAAACCACTGAAAAGAACGGCGTTCTTTGGAAGAATTCGAAAGAGGCTTGTGGACGTGATTCGTATGGCTCCTTTACAAGGTGTTTTGACACGAGTGGGATATCCCACTGTGGGGATAGTTTCCATGCACTAGCCCTTCCCACACCAAAAGCAAGATGAGGCATGTGATTTTGAAGTCTTCAAGAATTCGGAAGTTCATTCTTTCCCGGTCTGTTGCCAGATGTTTTCTAACTAGAATGTTAGAAAATTGGACTCTTCGAAAGAGGTGATGGCTCACGGCATCACCTCGAGACCTGGTTAAACAAACCAAGGTTGATGGAAGATGTTGTGGAAAACCATTCTTGAAAATGTTCGTGATACGAATGGCGGCCGCCTGGAACCAATCCGAGAATAAATGAGGAAAAAAATTTCCCAATCCAACTCGCGAGCTTGACCACATTTCCTGAACTCTATACAGATCTAATCACAAAAAGCATGAAGAATCTCCTACGTCAAATTGCTGAGCCGCAATAGGTTAGTCCTTGTCCACAGCTTTTTTTGGAAGTGAAGGGCGTGGTCACCAAAGACCCCTCGATCCCATATTCTTGATTAGTTAGCCGCGTGAAGAAAAATGAATGAATGAGTGTCGAGCTTCAATCCCATGATGATTCCAAGACAAACTGAGGAGAAAACCGTCCAAGGATCTTCTGTCTCACAGTGTACCAACAATAGCAAAAATGTCCTTTTGCGAGTGGAAATCTGGAACGAATTCCAAATTTTCTCCAATGCTTTAGCCAAACCACTGAAAGCCAAGAGGGCTATGTTTTCCGAAGATGTATCTTTAAATCCACTCCCGTCCGTCCTTTTCCCTGTTTGAAGCCTTCCTCTGCCGTCCTGCTTCAAGAAATGATCCAGTTCAGTTCCTTGCCGTTGATCTTGATATCAGCCTTCATACTCCTTCCCTTGACGGGAGGGTGAGGAGCGGGATTCCAAGTCCGCTACGAAGCAGACTAGTAGGGCTTCATCGCCATCATTGCAGCAAATTATCACTCGACTGAAGAGAGATAGTGAATCCTGTTCTTACTTTAGTGTTGTCCTTCTGTCCTGTCGCCGCATAAGGCAATGGTGTGTCCTTGTCTTTTTTTTCATCTTTTTGCTACTTACTTTGAAGCCGGCGAGGAGGGCTACCGAGCCAAGACCCCACATCGTTGCGATGACCTGTCACTTAATTAAAGAAAACTAAAAATGCTTATCGATGGCGAATCAAGAAGTAACGTCCTTAAGAAAAGAAGACTCTCCCTCCAGATCCTGTTCATGTCGTTTAATCGATCGACAAGACTTCATGGCACGATTAATCCTTCTGTTGAAGACTTCAGTCCTGAGAAAAAGAGAAGGGGTTTCCTGCCTTGTCTTGACATCGTAACCTTGCGTCACACAAACAAAGTCGGGCATAGTGGCCCCGTGCGGCCAAACGCCCCCAAAAGAGGGATTTCCTTATTCCTTCCACTTATTCTAAGATCCCAGGAATGTATGGCTAGTTGAAAACGAACAAATTGGGCGGGGTGTTCTAAAAACCACGGCAAAAGCACTTTCATGCTCCTTTGGTACACTTATACATGATCACTTGCGACGAAGGCAGCGAAGGTGAAAGCACTACCATCTCCTGAGGCTAGGGATGGTGCGAAGGCACTTTCATCCATCTCAGATTAACACACTAGACCAGCTACAGCAAAGGTGATGAAGCTCTGCAAGCAAATCTGAAGATGATGGATGGCACAAATCCAACGTGAAGACACTGGAATCCACACCAAGCATTCTCATGCTTCGCAGGTTCGCACACTAGATCCACTGTAGCGAAGGCAGCAAAGGCACAACTGTCACCCGTGATACTGGGTGTCCTAACATGAAGGCTTCTGAAGATGAAAAGGTGACATCTACGGTTCGACCGAGTCCGGGTAAATACCCGACCTGGTACCAGGTAATGCTATTTTTGAGCCAGCTCCGACTCGGTAAAAATTCGACCTAGTACATCGTAATAATTATTTGTTGAAAAATTTTCCTAGGTTCATTTTACCTTATGGAGGACCCTACAACTACTTGCACGCAATAGATATGTTCATTAAGGCGCACAGAAAAAATCAAATAAATGGCTGTAATAGTTTTAGCGAATGATTTTTTCTAATTACGGGCGGTAATGAACTGTAATTAAAAATCTCCATTTTGAGAAAACGTGTCCGAAAGTCGGCGTTAGTTAGCTACTTAACGTTGTTCTCACCTGATCAGCAATAATGTGAAGGTTTGTAGGTTGCTTTTCCGTTTTAGTTTTGCGGTGTGATTGCTCTTTTAATTTTTTATTACTGTGAAACGCCTCTGTGAAATGTGAATGGAATCATGGTGGCCACGTTGAAATCGCGTCAAACAGGACATTTCAGGTGGGATAATAAGCAATATTCACAACCAGAAAATACTTCTCTGAAACTCCAAAAACCGATTTATTTTCCTACGTGTTTTGAAATTCGCTAAAACAACACTGGAGTTTTCTCTTAACCAAATCCAAGAACTGAAACGATTTTTCAAGTGTAGAGCAACAATACAATTTTCCGGATGTCAGTTGTGCTAATAATAAGTAAGGAAGTTGAGAAACTATGCAAATGCCCCATGTACAGGCTGCGGTGTTAAGCGGCCTAATGGAAATTATTATTAATTACTTAGTAACTTAGTATGCTTGTTCAATTATTTCCATTTTATCTTTTTTTCTAAAGCCAACATAGGCCTATTGGGAGACCAAAATACAATTTAATTTTCATTTCGCTATATTATTAAACTAGCTGGACCCGTGCATGCTGCACGGTGATTTCGTGGAGTTAGCCTCTCCCGGTGTTTCGTCGTGTTAGAAAAGTAACTGGTGCTTTCAGTGTCTGACTTACTCCCAACTCCCCAACCCTGTCCCTATTCCCTCGTAATCCACTGTACGCCCTCCGGCAGTGTTGGGTTTGCATACCGCCCTGCCCTTCCTCCTCCGGTATGCCCTTGGTGTTTGTTCTCCTGCCACCCCATACCTCACTGCACGCCCTCCGGTGCATCGGGGCTCTTTCAAACCCCCTCCCATCACGCTTCCAGCAGTGGCAGGTCTGTATACCTCCCTGCCTTTCTCCCCAGCTCCCCTGGTGTGTTTGGTTAGCAATTTATTAACCCTCCAAAAATTCCCTCCGCATCTTCCCATATTCCCCCTTCTGCTTGATGAGCACATTCAGTCAGCACTTATTGTGATCTCCCCTTCCCCTCCCTTCGTGTCCCAAGAAAGCGAATGATGGTTCCAATCCCACTACTGACCCATACAATCCTTAAAAAAAAATCAAATTAATTCATGCAACTAAAGGTTAACAGGACATTTTGTCGAAATTTTGGCACAGCCCCAAAAAAGATGCATACCTGTGTTTTATTGAATTCTTAAAAAAAAAAATGCTATCAGTGAGTAAGTCAGCATTCAGTATGCAAGCACCTGCTTTAAAACAATTCATGTGTGTTATCTTTAACAACAGAAGAGGGCACATTGGGGTAATGTGCTAATTTTAAATAATTTCGCTCAGCTCTGAAAGCCTGCATCCACGAAATAGAGAGACCATTCCATCGTTAATAGCTGCCACAATTCTTGAGACCGACTTCAAAATTAAAAATGTAGCTCAGTTCGTTTTAAAACTGTAATCATTTAGCTGAAACACGGATTCTTTCATTTTACCCATCAATAATCAACTGTTCGGGCGAAAGTTCGTAATACATAGCATGTGCTCCAAAAATTGTTAGGTACCGTAGCAAATCCATAGCATGCGCATGAAGAATGAAAAACAACGTTACTTTAAATTGTCGGTTGCTGCTGCTCCTGCTGATTAATTCCTGAGGTTGGGTATTATATTAGTAGATAAATTGGAACAAAGAATTACTGGTCAATTTAATATTTGATTTAAACTTTATTTAAAATCGTAAAGTTTATAATTAAAAATTTTGAAAAAATAATTACTGATAAATTTTATAGCTTTTTTACGTTGGTTTCGTCCTTTTTTTTTTGTTTTCATCCACTTTTATTTTGCGTTCGTTCATTGTTATACTCTGCGCAATACAAAACTGGACGAAAGCAAAATGAAAATGACTTGAAGGAAAAAAAAAAGAACGAAAACAAAGTAAAAAAAAGATGTATAATAAACTTTTTAGAAAAAATTGAAATCTACGACCCGGTTCACTACTCGGACTCGACACGGTGGGTATTCATAATTGCTCGGACTCGGTTTTTTGCGACCCGGTCGATCCTTAGTGACATCCAATCCGAACGAGCGGTGATGCAAGTCTTCTAGTCAGGAACAAAGGCTCCAACACTATCCAGTCCGAAGGCTCCGTTGTGCAGTCGTGACACACTCCTGCAATTCCCTAACCATGTTCAAGAGCACAATTGATGAACTTGCAAATCCACTTGATCGGCGGCAGTGAAGGTGATCCTCGGAAAGTGTGGCAACAATCCCTGTGGCTTGGATGAACACGGAAAGGCTGATGATTCTTCTGTGATAACGCAAAACGTCTGTTCATTCTTGGGCAGACCTCATAATTATAGATGCTTGATTATTTGGTTGAAAAAACAATAAAAACCGAATCATTACACATTTTATATTTTTTTCGTCACACACAATATTTAGCAACGTTGCAAGCCTGTTATTTTTCACAAGAGTAAATTCATAAGCATAACGCAATTTTCCCGTGTTTCTTAATCTCTAAAAAAATTAAAAAAGTAAGCATTACCAATATCCTTTTTTCTCTTTTTTTTTTTTCAATTTGGAGACCGACATCTAACTGTAGCTGATATTGCATTAGTTCAACCTAACTTTAGTGGGGAGCGGAGTTAGTGGTTAAACTTCAAAACACCGGCTCAAAAAACAGCGAGGATGCAAATGACTACATTTCACAGCTTGAAATCTCAAGCATACAACACTCATTAAACTCTTGACAAAAAACCAAAAAATTAGAACAGAGTCGAAAAAAAGCCCTATAAGCTATTGGAAAACAAAAACTCCTTTGATCCTTAAGGTAAGGGTTATCCACCCAAAACCAAAACTAGTAGAAAAACCCGCCAAGTTTCCAAAAACGATCGGCCTTTGAAGGTAGTGATATCATTCCACCAGGGAAAGTCCGCCAAGGTTAATCGTATTAGCCTTGTTAATCACACATTCTAACAGTTCTAAAGTTAAACGAGAATTAGAAGATTCCTACTAGCGGTAGCAACCTTCAAGTTTTCATTTAACGTCTAAAGTATTATTCGGTGCGATTAACTTTGCTAATACGATTAACCTTGGCGGCCTTTCCCTGGTAGAATGATATCACTACCTTCAAAGGCCGGCAGTTTTTGGAAACTTGGTGGGTTTTTCTATCAGTTTTGGTTTTGGGTGGATATCATAACTTTCATAGGACTGTGAACGTACATAAGGTTACACCGTCTGTGTAAGATGCTTCAATCCCATTTTTGCACACACTGGCTAACAATTGCTTTTTTTGTTTGCTTCGCTCACTCAATCAGCGCATCCCATTCAGTTTTGTTTATCCTTCCCCTTAATTTTTCAATTTTTCGTTCACATTTAGTCGTGCAGAAACCCCAGAAGGTCGCTGTTACTAAAACAGCAGCACACGAAGCATTTTATTTTTGGGTTATTAACAAAAAAAACCCATTAGCTCGTGTATGCTCGCATTGTTGCGTAACCATCATCTAACGTGCATCCCTTTATTCTTACACAATCCACAGCAATATTAATGTTTCTTTATTTTGTCCTTCGTTACAGTTCAGTTTTTAGTTCGTCCAGGCTTTTACAATAAATCTAAGGACCAGTCTTGATTATTCAAGCCACTGTTGCTTAAAATCTTTGGTTGCAACTTGGAAAAGAAACAAAATTTAAATTTAAATTCGCCGCCCTCCCACGCATTTGTCCTGACCCCTACAACCCCCAAACCAACAAAAGGACCATCCTCATTACCATGCATCCGTGTGCAAAAGTTCAGGTAGAAGGCCTTCTCAATTTTGCACTTGCCGTGAGCAAATATCTTATTAGCTAGACAGTAACATAAAAACGTTATTGGCGCATCTTTTTCTCTACGATTGGTGGACACTCATCCTTTAGTTTTTCTTTATCTCTGACCCTTCCCCTTACATTTTCCACAATTTGAAACATTTCTGTCTGCTAGTGAGCCGCCTTTTTATCATTAACAATCAATTTTTAACAATCGGATTTCTACAATGGGATGATCTACTGTTACGTGGCAGCGACACAGTGTGTCTACAACTGATCCAAGTCAAAACAGCAAAGGAACACACACAAACATTCCTGTAAGGTTTCAGTTAGGCCACGTGTAACCTTCCTTGAAAACCTGGAAATGTCTGGAAAGTACTAATGAAATTCCATGCCGGGAAAAATACTTGAAAATCTTGAAAAATGATAATGTGGGTCATCAGTAGGGTAACGAACAGAAAGTAGGCGCATGACTGAACAGCACTGACAAAATTTTGCAAACAAGTAGTAGTGTGTACAGCCTTACGTTATTCTTCCTTTGTTAGGGCATGAAAAGTTTTGAAATTTGGGCCTAAGCTTTGTATTTACGTCTATAAAGGCTGGATACAGCAGTAAGGTTTCACGTGGACTAAACGGTACCTGAAACCTTACAGGAAAGTTTGTATGTTCCTTTGCTGTTTTGACTTCAGATAAACCTTACCTTGAGCATCAAACTAAGTTCGTGTTTGTTACAAACCAGTATTGAAACAAAAATCTTCAGTTTGTCTTGAAGTTGCTGATTGGCATTGTTGCTTAATAACAATCTTTAATACAACAATCAATCTGGTCGTTTATAGAAGGCCTTAGCAATACCTGTAAAATGAGCTAAGAGCCATTTTATACAGTAGGACAAATATCCACCCAAAACCAAAACTGGTAGAAAAACCCGCCAAGTTTCCAAAAACGATCGGCCGCCAGGGTCAATCCTATTAGCGAAGTTAATCGCACCGACTAATAGTTCGAAGCAACAACCAAATTCTTCTTACATTTTCGGTGGTTTACCCGACCACCTTCATCAGAAGTCCGCTCACAAAAAAACAGAACAAACTGCCTTCACATCATGTGGCGATGGCGTTCATTTTGAACCACGCTGAATTTGGTGGTTGTTTCTTTGTTTGTGGTAACGTGTTTTTTCCCGTGTATAATGTCCGAAAATTATCACTGTAAAGTCGCCATTTGTCGGTATTTTCGAAGTAGTAGTCGTCAAAAATTAAAATCACGATTCCAGCTCAAGTACAGATCTCCGATGTGACAAATTGGAAACTATTCACCAAATTTGAGTGGAAAATATTGAAAGGCAGCGGAAAATTAAACACAGAAATTTTGGCATTAACGTGTAATGGGAGGTTGAAGCCAAACCTTACTTTACTAGTAATAAGGCTGAAGGGACAAACTGCGCAACAAGAAAGTTTTCAAAATGTAACGAAACAAGTCAGCAGTGGAAGATAAATAGCTCACGCAACATTAGCAAACATTACCAACCCCCCAAAAAAATGGGGGGGGGGGGCATAATGCCCAGGTTCTAAAATAGTTCTTAAGAAAGGTATATTAAGAATCAAAGTATTAACAAAACACAAGACGGTTAAAATAATACATGAAATTAAGATGTTAAAATTCAACCAAATGAATTTTGATAGAATTAATAGCGAAATGACAGACTCCCAGGGCCCTTCTCTTCCCAAAAAAGCCAGGACCTCTGGCACATGCGATAGTCGTGTTAACAATAAGGCTACTAAAAAGAAAAACTTGACAGGGAAGGAGTAAAGAGAAATTCATCGCACACTCGCGGCAGTAGCCTTTTGCTAAAACGAACATGCTAGCCTAAGGAAACTTTAGAAATTCCCCGCCGTTCACTCTATATTAGGCAAGTTTCCCGTTTCCAGGAAGAAATGGCATTTTGTCTGGCAGATAAACTCGCAGCCTGGTTGTCATAACTCACAATTCTAGAATGGGGAAATTTACTGGGAAACAAAAAAAATGGTTTTATTCAACATAATATACTTTTTCACTAATAATAATAGCATTAATGTTACAGCCTGAGTGGAGCAAGACCGAGTCGTGCTCGCAATGCATTTGCTTCTGCTATTTCTTCATTTTCGTGCCCTCCTCCCCGTTCTCGGTCCCTGCCGCGATCTTCACGCTCGTGGCGACTGTGCTTGTGTGATTTCCGCCGGGGTTCTTCTTCTTTGTCTTTGTGTCGTCGATGACCTGAACAAGAAATTGTCCATGATCAGGTGGGCGTAAGAAACACTTATTAATACAGCCATAACGGAAACTCTTCTTCAATGTACCAACCTGGAGATCTTGAACGTGCGCGTTTATCTCTCGTCTCTCGCTCCCTTCCTTCCCTACCCTCGCGATGTTCTCTGTGTTCTCCACGCTTGTCGTCCCTTTCGCGTCCTTCCCTTCCCTCTCGCTGTCTTGTGGCATGATGGCGGCGTTCTCTGCTACGACTTCGCCTTCTGGGTGATCGACTGCTACGTCTGCAACCAAGATAAGAAAAATGAGTTAACTACAAGCCATAGAAAATGTGCAGCATCGGTACAGAAATTAACTTACCGTTTGTGTGGGGATCGACTTCGACTACGCCGGAATTTGGGTGACGGTGTACGATGAGTCCTGTCTACATCGCGGGTTGCACGATGTTTCTCTGGAGGTGGACTACCTTTTCCATCCTGTTAAAAATAATTCATCACCTTAGCAGAGCCATGACGGAAACAACACAACTTCCTTACAGAAATCGCACTTTAGAAAAAGTGTTGAGCACGGTTGTAGAAAATGCTTGAATGTCACAACCGTATGAAACCTCACTCACCATTCTACACAATGAAAAACAAGTATTGTGAGAATTTTTAAAATTAAAATCATTCAAAAGAATGTCAATTCACGTCGTAATGAAAGTATTACGGCATGAATTTAACTTTTAGGACCGACAGTGTTGTTAGGTGGAATTTTTCAGATGAATCCAATCTACAGTACACGTATATAATACGCTTAGTTGGGATGAGATGCACTATAATGAAAGAGGGCAAGCAGGTTCACTCTACATGGTAGCAAAGAAAAAGAGTGAGCGGCTGATAATATGAACAGATGTGCCCTGTAACAATCAGTAACCAACAAAATATTGCTTCATCAATGCTGGCTGTTAGAGCCGAGTTGAATAGTTTCAAGGTTGGCTGAGTAACAATCACTGCATGCACGATCGTTGTTGTGGGCTTATCGCACTTGGTATCAAAACGGAGAAACAGACAATTCAGCCATACTGGCAATAAGAGTGACGCCCTCCATTGAAAACGCTACAGGTTGGCTGAGTAACAATCACTGCATGCACGATCGTTGTTGTGGGCTTATCGCGCTTGGTATCAAATCGGAGAAACAGACAATTCAGCCATACTGACAATAAGAGTGACGCCCTCCATTGAAAACGCTACTTACTTCTCTAAGACCAAACACAACGGGTCCCTCCCCCAGCGTGTGCAAGGGGGACAAGGGCACCAGAGAGGCTGCAGGGGAAAATCTGACCACACAATGGGGAATGTAGGACGTTTTCATTGCATGTTGCCCAGTGCCCAGTAAAGTATTATTTGCTCACACATGCAGGAAGCATCGAGTTTGGCAACATCTGAAAAATTCCAGAAACTGTCGGGCCTCGTGTATGGCGATTCCGTTTGCTTGCAAAGAAATTCTCGTGAATATGGTTAAAAAAAAAATGTTGCGGATAAAATCATGTGACCTGGTCGTTTACCAAATTAGTTTCAGGGCAACATTGGAAATGAAGAACCAAAACATTTCTTACCTTCATGTCGTCGTCATCCTCAGATTCTGCTTCATCAAGATCATCATCTAAAGCACTGATGCGCTGGTCGAGTTCATTACTTTCCTCCAACACGTGCCGCTTCTACTGTGGACAACGAAACAAGCATGAGAAGAATTGTGTTCAATTTACAGAATTCTGCTTGTATTTGTACTTGCCTGGATGCGAGGTAATATGATATCACAACTACGTTCCTCATGCAACAACTCGTCGATATATTCATCCATGTGGATGATTTCGAACGCTGTAACAATGAAACTTGTTTTAGTAATACAACGTAGGACCTTTATGACAACAACATATACTGTGTATAATATAAATTTTGTATACATTTCAAGTTTTAACCGTTTCAGGTTTGGGTCCGCAGCTAGTTTCAGAATCGTCCTTAAAAACACCAAGGCCGAAATTTGGCTGCCGTAAACAAGTTGCATGTCTCAGTAAAATAAATTGTAGAAAATAACTAGTGGTCTATGGGTATATAAAAATTGTGCACAAAAATATACTTGGGAATCATCGTGTTACGATTTCATAACTAAAAACATTTGCGAAGTTTGACTACGTAAAAGTGCTAACGAAAATGCTCGACTTCTAGTACCCGGGAAACCACAGTTATTCTTCCATTACAACATCTTTTACTGCTTCCAAAATCTTTTTTGTTATTTTTAATACCGTACAAGTAGTTTGAAGTTGTTTTATTTCTTCAATAGTTACGATCGTTCAAAGCAATCCGTCTTTGGCTGCAATCGCGTCTTCTAGCCTATTACCCACAAGAGACGGGCACCTGCTAGCTCCAATGGCTGTGACCTTGACTCGCTTCGCATTCCACATTCCACGGTCATGTGCCACAAACGAACCAATCGGAGCTCGTAATACTGACGGAGTTTCAAATGGCTGTTAAAAATGAACATTTTATTTGAGGAATAAAAGCAAGGCAGGGACGTAGATGTTGATGACATCATTCTGTGAATGCAAGCAAACGGGGATGGCCCAGCTTTCAGACGCAGCCATGCGTTGCGTTCTTGAATAGTTACGAAGGCTTGAACCACAGGCTATTTTCAGCTAACACAAGCAATTTTACATCGATTTTGACGACACTACTAACAAAAACATCAATTTAAGTAATAAAAAGATGATATTGAATTAAATAAACCGAAAGTACATGTTCCTAAATACCCAATTCAGTCGGTGTTACCCTCCATTGTAAGCAACTGGATGTTTTTCTTTGCAACTGGCCATGACGCTATACGTCGGTCGGATGTTTTTGACATGCTTTCGAAAAGACGATGTTGTTTGGACCCAAAAGGGTGATGGTGGTACTGACTGCATGAGCGAAGCTAACGAGGCTCTGTCTGCCTGCGTTAGTTAATAAATAGACATAAATCGCTGGAAATAATATTAAGGAATATTGGAAATTAGCCAATAGCGAAAATCATACACTAGAAAAAACGTAGTTCAGTAAGCCACCCTTATGCACTTACATTTCGTCGGAGTGGCATGACCCGGATTCGAAGCGGCTATGCAAGTGATCTGGGGGTGAACTGAGTAGCCGGTTCGAATCCGGGTCATGCCACTCCAACAAATCGTAAGTGCCTAAAGGTGGCTTACTGAACTACGTTATTTCTAGTGTACGATTTTCGTTATTGGCTAATTGAGAACTAATGCCTGCATTGGGGACATGTTTGGGCGGCGGTGTGGGTGACATTCCGGGGCGACTGATGTCATTGCTTAGGGGGATCGGGGGGCCGGGCTATGCATGCGCAAAGCCCCCCCCCCCCCTCGCAGCTCTGTTAGATCGCAACACTCCTTGCGGTCGGACGTTTTCTGCCTGTCTCCCAACAACTTCCTTTCAAGGTATTTTTGTGTATTTCATCTGTACGATTGCCTTGTCCCACCCACCCCAGGTGCAGCCTGTTTTCCCTTTTTTTTGTGATTTGGTGTGTGGGGCGGGATATTGTCTGGCTGGGGGGAGCTCGGAATTCTAGCCTGCTGCGTAGGCTATAACTCCAATCCGGCCCCCAAGCACCCACTCAGCCGTGCGGTCCCTGGCCGACAGGCATGCTGGATGCTGCGTATCCTCATCCCTGCCGGCTCCAAACTGCAGCCGCATGGCCCGGGTGGGCCGCTCTGGGCACCGCCGGTCAGAGCGACCTCAGCAGGCCTATCCCATTTATGCCATGTTTTCATGTTTTATTGCTTTAATAAACTGTGTACTTCGAACCTCATGCCTTTGTCAGTCACTCGCACCGTTGCGTAAATTTCCAATTTTGCGTTAGTTAAGGCAAACACATGAACCTATTAAACTGAAATTTGGTAGATAATAATCAGGGGTCGAAATATTCGGATGCATAGGGGCAAATTGCACTCCAGAAGCAACTCTTGGAGTGCAAAATTGCACACCAAAGTTGAATTCTCCATAACGTTTAAACCGCACAAGCTACAGACTTGCGGTTTGTGGCATTTTAAACAGCTTGCAATTAGATTTCCTATGGCACCATTCCTTTCAAAGAAGTGAAACTCCACTTTTTACTACTTTTGATTAAACTATGTGTATAGGTTTTTCAGTTGAGTAGCGAAATTAAGTCAGTTTTAAGAAAAATGCAGAAAACAGTACATATTATTGAGATGCTGAATGTTAGAATTTTCGATGGCTATAAAATAGGATATCACAGTGTTGGTTTGCATTTTGGTTTTGCACTCCAAAGACTTTTTTTTTGAACCCGAGTAACAGATTTGGGGTGCAAGTTTGCAACTGGATCAAAATTTGGAAATTTGACTCCTGAGATATATATATATCTTTGAATTTGTACCAAACAACTGACATACTTAGTAAAATTCAATTTGTAGAGAGTGAAGTAACTATGAATAATACTGTATTCCGAATTCCATTTTTTTTGGTGGGGAGGGGGGAGCAGTAAGTATACTCGCAGCACTAGTAGGTGCAACTTTTCACCTGGGAAGTGCGATATTGATGAGCTGAAGAAGCGAGATTAAGCCCAAAAAAAATCTACCCATGTGGTGTTTTTTCACACCACGACCATGATAGGCCTAACAGAAACACAGGCTAACCCAATATATACCATAACGCCTTTAAATTAATAAAAGAACTACTTACTACCAAGACGGTTTTGCCGTTTCAGCTTCCTGTAGTCATTGTACAGTGGCTCCAAGTACTTGAAGCAGTCCAGCGATGTACCAACAAGTCGCATGTACAGGGCACCAAGGCCTCTTACATACCTGCAAAACAAAATTAAATGCATCCATTGTGAGCAAACAAGGGTAAGTTTGTATATGCACTAAGCAAAGCGTACATACCCTACCGCATAAATATATTTGTGACTTTATCCGACACCTCGGTAGATCGTCCGGCATGCCAGAAACATTATTTACATATTACCATTTTGATGAAGGAGTAGTATGCTCATCTTAAAGGTTAGAACCGGTAGAGGATGGTAGGTTTGTGGCAACTGGCCCAGGTTGGAGATGCGTTGGCTGTCCACAACCTACCTGACTTAGCACCACTTCGTTGCAGAAACTAACATTACCCTCGTCTAGCTCTTGAATTTATGGCACTGGAGGTTCCTGCACTAGCACTTGGCTAACTCATCCCTACCCAGGATTTGATGCACATACACAGTTTCGTTATCGTCTTATCGTTTACGCCAGTCATGAAAACGGTGCAAAAATGTTAATTCAGAATGAAAAATAGGGAGGAGGAGAGGCGGAATGTCTGTTGTTTTCTTGTAGACAATGATTTTTTCATTTCACATGACGGTTAAAAAATCATTAACTATTAAAGATTCTATAGTTTGAAGACACTCGTTTGTTACCTATTTAAATCCTAGTTTGTTCTGGTACCAGGGCAGGAGGACAACATTAAACATTAGTTCTAATTTGAATAAACCCATAGCCTATAAATTATCGGTTCTAAAGGTAAGTCTACCGTATCATTACAAAGGGTGACAATGAAGTTATCGCTGTACGCCGTTTACCCCTGTACCACCCAACCCTTACACTAAGGCCATGCAAAAAAAAATTGTTTGGTTTACGGGCGAGGTTGCAAATTGAAGCACCAGGCATTTTATTTTTTATTTTATTTAATTGATCACGTTTCTTTGACATGTACCTAGCTCAAAGAATATTCTGCTAATATGTTATGTCGTATAGTATTAAAAATATTTTAGTTTTTGCCAAATAACTTCTTAGTGGTTTGAGCTAGAGATTTGAAATTTGCACCATTGAAAAGTTTGTTTCGAGCCGGTTAAACTGGTATACTGGCATGTCAAAAACAGTCAAAATTTGGCGAAAATATGATTTTCAGCAGATGCACCAAAATTGAGATAAAAATCTTGACCCGCGATAATTTAAAGGCACCCGCACGCACCTGTAAACCAAACAATTAACTTTGCATGGCCTAACTAGAGGTTTGATGCAATTTATAGATGAAAATACATGTAATTATTTTTTACTTGAAGAAATTTGAAGTTTTAATTAAAAAATCTGAAAACGACGAAAATCACTTTTTCAAAGAGTTTTCAACATTATTACAATGAATTTCCATTTTAGAAACAATCTCAAAGATGTAAACCAGAAAGAGGTAAATCTACGTGAAACACGATTTCAAGTAGCCTGAAGAAAACAGTAGGAAGATCTGTCAGAACCAGTAGAAAATTTGCAGAATACAGAAGCGTACTCTAGTTTTTGAGATTGTAGGTAAAATGGAAATCCATTGTAATGATGTCTAAGCTCGAGTTTGAAGCCTTCAGATCGAACCGAATTTACACAATGAAATCAAAGTTGAACTCGACTCGAAATTTCGAGTTTCGTACATCCGTGACACTTACTTGAAATCTTCATTTCTTATGAATTCCACGATGATGTCTTTCTCTGGCTGAATCTGTAGCATTTTCAGCACTAGACACAGGAAGGGTGTTGGTTTGATGTTCCCGCCAAACACTCCTCCAATAAATTTCAATTCCATTGCCTTGTCGACGAGAAGTTCCGCTGGAAATAGGAAATGTGTCATATTTATTAGGGAAAAGGAATGATGGCTATACGTGTTCATAATTATAATCACATTATTCTGATTGAAAAGAGCCCTGCATGCTTAGTAGAAAGTTCACGAGGGATTGAACTGCCAACGCTCTACCAATTCCAGTGTAAAGACACTTTTCTAATCTAATAGTCGATGGTTCAACATTTCAAGTACTATCGAGGATTGCTGATGTACTACGCCTAACTTTTTCACACCATCAGACGACCTGTCAATTTTTTTAACCAGTGGGCTGTTCTTTCTCACACTATCTGGGGTCACTTTTGTACCCTTATAGGTCCTTCTATACCCTCATGTGCCCTTTCACACCCTTACTGACCTTTATTATGGGCCTTTTGTATCGTTTTGCACTCTTGTACGCTTATGGACCTTTCGTACCAACCCTCTCGATTCGCCACTTCGTCAGAAGACCTTAGAAAGCACTCCCCATCTCACAATTTCCACTCGCCCCATACCAAATATGTCTGAGCATGATGCATAGTTTCTCTAATTTATGCATTAACAAAATTGTGTAATTTTCTTCAACTCCAGGATTAATGTAGAAATAGCTGTTATATAGCCCTTATAAATTGGAGCATACCACAAACCATTCGTCTCTTAACTTAAATGGTTCCAGAAATATCCTTCTTTGAGTGGCAATTTCTGTACATACCGTAAATCGTGGATTAAACGCCCATGGGCTTATGCAGTTAATTTGACAAAAATAGGGGGGGGGGGGGGGTGGGCTTTAAATCAAGCATTATCAATTTTCTAACCTTCTGGACATCTATTACAGAAAATCCGAAGCTTTTGAATGATCTCTGAAAAACCAATTTTTACATCCTTTTAATTACTGTGAAGAAGGGAGGCGGCTTAGGTGACGGATGCCCAGGCCTTGTGCAGGTGCTAGGAGCTAAAGGAAGAGTCCACTATTACTACAGGGAGGGAGAAGGGGCCAGTAAACATAGCAAGCAGTACTATCTTTATTCACATCATATAACTTTTAGGTAATTTTTCGTAGAAAAACGACAATTTGAGGAGTGGGCTTTAACTCCACTATTTCATGATTTTGACTTTACAGCATTTTAGGGAGTGGGCTTTCGCTTCAACTGGGCTTTTAATACACGATTTACGGTACTCGCCGTATTGGTGAGTAAGACAAAATTTCCATGTCTCCAACTGTTGATAGCCGAATTTCCATTCACCAAATGGGGAGTGGCGACTGACATTGGAGAGGATTGGTATGTAGCCTACCCGTTTGTACCCTTTGTACACTTCTGTTATTACAACGGAGAAAACACACTAGCACCACCTAACTGTAGTGATCAGAAAAACTACACTTGAATTTTCGAAGAAACTGCCATTCTTCTTCTTCGGAAGTATCACAAAAACGAAAATAAAAACCGTTCGACTACATGCTGTAGCGGTGGGAGCAATAAAAGTTTAAATGTCAAGCATGCGCGTCTGGACCACTGATCTTTATGTGTCTATGCGCCGTGCGAGGAGGGCTGCTGTTGGCATGGATGCATCTCCCATTGGTTGTCAAGTTTGTCGGCCAACTCTGGGACGATTATCTTTTCGACATTTTCGTATGTTGGGCCTGTCAAATTCATGAGGGGGACACGGCGACGAGAGAAACGTCTGATGGCAAGAGATTCAAGTGCTCTTAAATGAGCTTCCTGTTTGGTGTTTGAGTGGAGGAGGACTAAGGTTTGGTCCCACGCTATTTCGTGTGTGGTTTTTTGTTTATGTTGAGCGATTCCGTTTCGTTTCTCTCCTCGTCGTGTGGCTCCTATGTGTTCCAGCAGTCTGACGTCCAGTTGTCTTTTGGTTTCACCGATATAGACTGCTGGGCAATTGCGGCAAGGCACTTTATAGACCACTCTACTGAGATATCTGATGTTTGGAGGAGGTTCCGCTGGAAGTGGGAACTGTGTCATATTGATTAGGGCTAAAATCAAAGCATATTGGCCGCGACATCAGCGATGATGCCCAATTCAACAGTGCCTTCCAAAAATGTGTACCGAGCTGCAGTGATGACACTCTTTCGAAACACCTGATGGATTTGCGGAGTGGTGTGAGGGTGTAAAAATAAGGCATTCTATTTAAATAAATTTAAACAAATAAAAGGATGGCTTGTCGAGCGGAATAATTAATCAAATATCGAACAGTGTACTATGGGGGACACACGAACCCACAAATTAGTAACATTTTACACATTTTTATTTAATAAAATTAAACAAAACAAAACAAAGGCAAATAACGATAATTTTACACCTTGGCCTCAGCCAACAAAAACAAGACAACTTTCGTTACCTTATGTGTTCAATACTCTTGAAGTCACTCTTACATGATGTTAATCTACTTCTGTCATTTTTATCGCAAATAATATAAAAAAAGAAATTTTAAACTTGAGTTAAAATTTGTTGGGTCACTTTGTTTCCACAATTCATTTTGCCAAAGCTAAGGACAAAGGCAAATAATTTTTCCTTTAGTGTTCTCATACAACACCTTTTTCTTTCCCATACTCACATTCAGTCAATCTTTCGCCTTGAACCTGACCAATCGCTGGGAGAGCGGGCCGAGAGGAACCACAACTTTTTTTGCCTGTTGTTACATCGATCGTCGCGGGCGAGAGAGAGCGAGTCTCGCTCGTCCTCTCGAACTCATTCCTGCCCAGACCTATGTCACTTCCGATTATCGCTTCGTTCATTTGTTTATTGTTTTATTTGTACCATTCCTGATGGATCCCCTCTCCGACATGCTCTCAGCCATTGGTCGGGACCTTATAACAAACAGTGCGACAACATAATTTTAAAAATTAATTAAAACATTCATTAATAAAACTACTTGAAATATTAATAATATTTCTCTACTTGCATTAATATATGATATTCAGCCCTGAACAGGTCTCGCAATCCAGATTACGTTTTTCTTCATTCAGTTATAAACATCGCTCAATATTGCTCTCTTCCATAGCCTCTGTATTTATAAAGCGCACACTTGCTCGCTCGTTGCGTTCTCTGGACTGCGTTACGCTGTTCGAAGGAGAATGAAAGTTGCAAAAAAATATCGTAAACTGTAATATTTGCAACAACGAAAAAAGGATAATGCTTACATATCATAACCAATTATTGTTTCATAACGACGTTAAATGGCGGTCCTGACAGTGGCCAGCCCTTGGACTAACTACTCTCTTCGAGAAGGACAACCTACTTACATCTACTTCTAATCTCGAGTGTGTTCCGGCCTTCTGCAGTGGTGATCACAGCACCAGTTCCTGGGACCACGAGGAATAAAAGTGAGTAGCGAGAGTAAGACGAAAGCAAAATGAGAGAAACATTTGAAGAGTTTCGCTTTCACGTTGTGTGTCGATGTTCACATTTCGCATCCATGTTGCGCAGGGCGATTTTAGCCCCACCGAGCAATTAGTGGTGCTGCCATTCTCTGGCAACTTTCTGGAGGATGCACTTTGTGTGGTGGCTGTGGCGAGTATAAAGTCCCTCTCAAAAGTGTAGTTCGTCCTAAATCAGACAACAGCCAGCAACTGCACTATGAACGAGCTAAACTGTTCCCAACAGACAAGAGTTGCTCTGGATTGGATTGATGGTTTAGGAAGGTCATGACAGGTTGCAGCGCAACAAACTGTGGAACATGGGAAGAATAAGTGTCTCTCGTCCGATTTTTTTTCTTTTTTTTTTAATGAACTAAGAATTACATGCTGAATAATGTTTTCCTCTTTCATTTTTGGGGCAAACGCATCGTTTGGCCGTGATTTAGGTCCAAAGTTAGCACTACGGGAGGTAGGCTGTGACGCCATCTTGTTGCCGGCAGGCTGGCTCGAGGCACATGGCGCCGCGCAGGAAAGCATCAACTGGGCCAAAGTCCGTCAAGTGAAACGCCAAACCCCAACCAGTTAATTACAAGTGAAACGCCAAACAGAAGCCGGTACCTATAACCTAACCTAACGACAACAACAACAAAACCAAACTAAACTGACAATAAAAACCCACTTATGTGAACTGTTTACGGGAAAAAGATGTCAGCTGGGAACATGGAACTCTTGTATGTCTGTCAGTGCTAAAGTGCGGCTTTCATTAATTTCTGACGGCCAAACTAAGCCTTTGCCCCAAAAATGGTATGGGAAAATGTTGTTCAGCTGAGCATTTTACGTAATTCTAGCGCAACATGAAATTGATCGGTGAGGAGACACCTATTCTTCCCATAAGCCCAAACTGTTTCAAAACATTTCCCAACCTAAAACCCGGGTTCGGTGGCGTTAGATTCAGAAGGCAGTAGGAACCAGACATCATTAATTTCGAAGGATCCGATTTGCTTCGAGGAAGCCCCCAACACCAATACGCACGTTAGGATCGAGACAGAAACCACGAAGACAAAATATACACACACGTTAACGCAGTATTTGGGACACATACTTTCCGTTTGATAAATAACAGACGGGCACAAAAAAAAAACAATTTGCTTCTAAATAAAAAAAATTTCCAAGTTGGCCACAGTGTTAGTGAGATTAAAATCGTGTTTTTTACAATTTATTTTGCGTAAAGACATACAATAAAATACCTGTTAGAGCGAAACATTCTTCCTTCCAATATCTAGAATCATAAATTCGCGATCGGATAATTTTTTCCACCAAATATTGCGGATTTGTGCCTTTCACTGAGTGCGCGTCTTTCACCGTCCTGTTCGCCATTTTTGTTTATTTCTCGCAAATCTAGTACAGCAAAATTCCGTTGTTAGAAATATAGTTATATATTACTATTTGTACGTAAGAGCGTGAATAAAAAATATAACATGTGGATAATGTTATAAAATATGGAAAACAATAGCTATGGGCAACTTATAACAGTCAAAAACGTTATTTACAAAAGAATTAACGCAAAAACAGAAAATAGAGATTTATACTGTGCTGAAACATAAACATCCTTCACAGCCATCTTGCATCTACAACAGAGCTGTAATTTAACTTGAACAAAATAAAATTACTAAAAATTACATCAAAAGGTAAAAAGAAATAGAATACGTCATTATTTTTAATTTTTATTTATTTTACATAAAATCAAATAACTTTACATCAAGAATATTATTAAGGATTATTTGTAAAATCCGAAACCGAAATTAACAGCCGCCATTACCACTCTCGCACTGTCAGATTCCGACAATCACCATTGGCTGAGATAATAATTTTTTTCTCGCTTCATACCTGCGCGTCTTACTCACCTGAGGAGATGATCACGTGACGGGCGAAGGAATGCCACGGCAGTCCAGTCAAGAAAATCGGGACGACGTCGTGCCAGGTGCGCCCATTTACACTTATCAACAGGGAAGACGTCGAAAGTTTTGAAGTTTGCCGTCATCTAGTCGACGTGCAAGACGTCGTTGCTAAGCGACGAGCAGCGTCATTATGGCGCCTGCTGGAACTTTTGGATTTACAAAGTGTTTTTGTGATTTCGGCCGAGTTTGTTCACAAACATCTGGGCGGTCATGGTTGGCCTTGGTTTGTTCCTTGACGATTTTGTGTTGCCTTCGGACAAGTCTCGGCCATGTTGCCCTTACATTCCCGCCAGCTCGAAGGTTTGGTGTCGATGGATTAAGCAATGCCGGCCAAAATCCATCGCCGTGCGGCATGCCCAAAGGTAAGGTTTGCGGATTTTAAATCTTAAAAAAGTTGTACAAAATCCAAAGTGTCTAATTGTGAACTTTGCGTATACCGGCCCAACCCACACGTCCTAACCCCTGGCATTTGGATACTAGCAAGGTGCACCGGCCAAGGAATTTGTTTTGGTCTGGTCATTATTTTTTGTGTATGTTTTTGGATTCGGTCGATTAATGCAAATTGGTAACATTTAATGTTACGGGAAAAAAAAAAAAAAAACAGTGAAACCGTGGGAAGAAATTTTTCCTTGAGATTTAAGTTGATGCAAAGGGTGTTTTGTGCAGATAAAAAAAATATATCCAGTTGTTTTGAAGAAGTCAGAATTTTATGATTTTCCTTTTATTTGTTTATTTATTTACAGCTTTTTTACGTTGGCTTCGTCCATTTTTTTTTGCTTTCGTCCATTGTTGTATTTGTACAGACTACAAAAATGGGCGAAAGCAAAATGAAAATGGACGAAACCAAAAAAAAAAAAGGACGAAACCAACGTAAAAAAAGCTGTATTATTTTATAGTCTGTAGGTTGTCGGTTTCCTTACAGGTAATTTGATAAAACATGTGGAAATATATATACACTTTTCAATCAAAAAGCAAGGATCTAATACATATATAGGCTGTCGTATCTGATACTGGTGACGGGATCCAGGTTTGAAATACTCTGATCACGGTGAATTTATTGAAAACTAGGCAAAATCTTGTTACTGCGAACATAACCTGGCTATCACCCGTTACCTAACTTAACCTAACCAAACCTAGTCAACTTAAAAATAATTTAAGTTTTCCTAAAAAACTATGATTTTGTGTTTCCTTGGATCCAGTCTCGCAGAGCAACGGTTCTAGCAACACGTCCAAGATAATCTTTAAACAGTTACGTACCGACTGAGCGGGACTCGAGACCCAGCTTAATAGTATACACTAGGGATGAGTCAATAACCGAAACCGAAACCGAATTTTCGGTTTTTACTGAAAACCGAAACCGAAACCGATTCGGATTTTGTGTCGGTTTTTTGTACGGTATTCGAAAAATCAAAAATGTCCTTATTTTTTTAAAATAATAATTATTTTCTACGTATGAATGACAACAAAGTTTCTAGTCATTAAAATGAAAGTAGAGGAAAATAGTGCCACAGCTATACCCATGGTCTATCACGCGGCTGAAAGTGAAAAAGGAGTGAGTTAGAAGCCAGTATTACAGGGAAAAAAATAGAAATAGCTAGTTGGGGTGCATGGTGGCAAAAACCGATACCGAAACCGAAACCGAGGTTTTTTGGGGGTGAAAACCGAAACCGGAACCGAAGTCAAAAAAATGAAACCGACCCATCCCTAGTATACACAAAATAACCGGGAGGCATCTAATTGGAGGAGAACAAATAAAGTCAGTAAACTATTCATTCTAACTCACATGAGGTACACATGCTGTACAATGGGACAAAAATTAAAGCCAAAAACAAATTCTTCAAGCAACATTCTATCCGTCCAAAGTGTTACTTAGACCTAGGCCTATCTTAGTTCATCTGAAATGTATAGGCCTAAATGCAATTTACTTTTAAAAGCTCTCACAAAGATGTTAGAAACCACTCTTTATCAGGCAACGAGTACCACAGTCCATGCCCAAGAGAGTTTATTACAGCATTACAATGGACCCGAGGACGTTTGATTTTATACTGGGAACCTCTAAATGCAATATCGGTGGGCGAGAGTTAAAAAAATGGTTGTAATTTAATGTCAGTATTCGTAATAATCCTTTAAGCCTACATCAAGATCAACTCTTCACGTTGATGTCTTAACATAAGTTCTGAGTAGGCCTATGTAGTTTGAATTTGGTGTATGGCCTATAGCCTAAATCGCGGGATGAAAAATTAACACAGGACAATTTAAACAAACTGGTAGGCTTAGGCTAAACTATTTGTCATAGCCTACACAGAGTAGGCTACTGACTTGAAATTTTACCAGCCTCCTTCACAAAATATGTAGCCTAAAGAAGCAATATTTCTTCTACCCTTCATGAGGTAGGCTACAAATAAGGTATTTTTCTAGAAAATAGTAGAATAATCCAAGAAATATTTCCAACTTTTTTTTTTTTTTTGAAAACGCGTGAATTTTCGGGGACAACCGTCCCCTTCTTCCAAAGCAAAAGACTTCAGCTGTCATCTCGAGCACTGTTGACACTCGAAACCACCCTCTTTCAAATTATGACTCGACCACTGATCTCTGTGAGTTGATGGGGAGCGTCTTGTTGGAGTTGGACAGCTCCCATCTCTGGTCACGCTTAGAGATCAAGGCAGGGCTGAATAGACTTTAACGAGATCATAAGCAGGGTTTGCCACAACCCTCTCGAATGTCAATCCGGTAGCAGTCGCCACTTGACCAGTAGACTATAAAAAGCACTCGCCATTTCACAATATCTACTCGCCACACACCACATTCATCTTGCACGATGCATGGTTTTTCTAAGTTATTCGAAATTGTCTCTTAACCCCAGTATCAATGCAGAACAAGCAGTTAAGGAGCCCGTTGTAATTCTGAGCATAACGCCGCAAACCGTTCGTCTCTACCTTGTACGGTTCCCGAGATATAGCTCTTTGAATGTCATTCTCTATCACTAGTCGCCATTTTGGCGGGTAAGGCTAAATTCCAAGTTGCCAAATGGCGAGTGGCGACCGACATTGTAGAGGGTTTAGGCCCTACCAGATTCGTAGGAATCACCTGATTGCAAGAAAATCTCTTGATGGCAATGGATTCGAGCGCCCGAATATGTTCTCCTTGTTTGGAGTTGGAATGTAGGAGAATGGACGTTTGGTCCCAAGCAACTTGGTGTATGCTTTTCTTTTGATGTTGGCAATTCCATTGAACGTGGCCCCTTTCTGCGTGTCTTTCAAATGCTCCTTGAGCCGAACTTCCAATCTATGTTTCGTTTCTCCCACCTATGTGGGCCCACTGTCGTTGCAGGGCACTTTGTAAATCACACTTTCCTGCTTGCTTACTTCCAGGGGAGGGAACATGAATGATGGGGCACTGCTGGGGATTATAGGAGGAGGAGGGGGGGGGGGGGAGGAGATAGGGTGAGAGTATGGATATTCTGCACAAGTCGAGCCAATGGCAACGCTTTACCGTCGAAGAAAAATATCGAGGAACACTCCCTTTTCTTGATGTGCTCGCCACTAACGCAAATGGGAGACTTAGCTGCGCTCACTACCAGAAGCCCTGACATACGAGTACTGGACTTGACTACTCTTCGGCTTGCTCACGGCCGGTGCTCCAAGCACTTTCAACGAACTGACACAGATAGTTGAGCACTCGCCACTCATGTTACTGGAAGACAGCTGAGACATACCTCGCTCAAGCCAAAGCTACCTTCCTCGAAAGAGATTTTCTTCAAAGTTTTAAACAGAGGTACAAAACCAACATGGTACCAAGGAAAAGCCTGTGTGAGGAAGCAGAGACAGGGAGATAGGCCTAATTTAAAGCCTATGTCATCAGCCTGCTGGGGGCTTGGTGACACAGTCCATTCCTCTCTCCATTCTCAGGTATCTCACTAGAAGAAAGTTTTCTTCCTTCGCCCCTTCTCCCCACCTCTTTCTCCCATAATCCCCAGCAGTGCCTCACCTTCCCTGTTCCCTCCCCTGGAAGAGAGCAAGCAGGAAAGTGTGATTTACAAAGTACCTGCTATGACTGTCGGAGAAACAAACCGTAGATTGGAAGTTCGGCTCAAGAAGCATTTGAACGACGCCTAGAAAGGGATAGGGCTGCACCGAATACCGAATATATAACCAAATACTCAACTTGCCGAATACCGAACATTCGGCACCAAATAATTTACATATTCGGCCAAAAACCGAATTACCTGGTTCTGTGCTGAATACTTATCCGAATACCTGTAATTAAACATATTTGATCATTTTCCCTTCTTTTAGAAATGTCTGAAGACAATTCCTCACAAACCAAAAACTAAATGCTTAGCTAAACATTCTTACATTAACACAATTGCATAAATATATACTAAAAAATATTCAGCCGAATACCAACAAATCTTAACACTATTCGGCCTAATTCAGTATTCGACTGAATACCGAATATCACTATTCGGCCGAATACCGAATACTGAATACCGAATATCACTATTCGGACAAAATCAGTATTCGGCCAAATACCGAATACTTGAATTTTTGGCCGAAAACCGAATAATTACCAAATATTCGGTGCATCCCTAGAAAGGGACCAAGTACAATGGAATTGCTGACATGAAGTTGCTTAGGACCAAGCGTCCATTCTACTGCATTCCAACTCCAAACAAGGAAAACAACTCCGGGCGCTCGAATCCATTGCCATCAAGAGATTTTCCCGCAACCAGGTGTATCTTACAAACCTGGCAAACCCTGCTGATGACTTCGTCGAAAGTCTCCTCAGCCCTGACTTGATCTCTAGGTTTGACAAGCGATGGGAACTGTCTAACTTTAAGAAGGCACTCTTCGTAGAGATCAGTGGTAGAGCCGTTCGTAAGTAGTGTGGTTTCGATTGCCAACAGTGGTCGAGATGACAGTTTGAAGGGGAACGGTTGTCCCCAAAAATTCAAGTGTTTTCAAGAAAACTAGTTTTCAGCGTGTCTGGTGGTGTAAGTGTGACCTTTTTTCCTTTATACATTTTATAATGTTTTGGTTCATCCGCTGTTATTACCAGATACTTATTTTTGGATATATTTAATGTATCCCACACAAATTTAGACTTCTCACACTTGGTATTGGAACTAAATTTGCTTACTTTGTCGTGCAAGTGAAATCAGTACGGGAGTCTGGTAAAGTTTCGTTAAGTTTGGTTTGAGTGACACGATCCTTTATTTGTGTCCTGAGTAGGCTACTGTTTAGGGTGGTTGTAGGGGGAATGGCCAAGAGGAGGGGAAAAAGCCAATCGTAACTCACTTTTTCCCAAAGCCCCCACCCTCTCCTTCCCCCAACTAAAGTCTGGAGGTAGAGTCATAAAATGCTAATTGTATTTTTTGGTTTGTTCCCCATCATCACACAGTTTTAAAAATCTGTTGTCTGACAGAGAGCAAACAGCTCCTCGAAAAATATATAGGCCTATTTGCTTAGCTAGTAATCGAAGGAATCGCACATGTAGCCCTGCAGATCAAGCCCATTCCAGTGTTGGTTGCCACTCACCGTTTGGCGAAGGAAGAGTTGGTGACTTAAATTTAGCTCAAATCACCAAAAAGTGCAAATACAATTATAGACACTCAATTGGTGATAACTCTGGAACTCTAAGGTCTATCAGACTCCGAGAATCTTACAACAGCACTTGTAACCTGCCCTTTATTTCCTCAAATTTACTCGCCCCCCCCCCTTTTTTTTGGGGGGGGGGGGAGGAGGGCTGGGTTCCAAATAAGTCCCCTTTCAGCCACCCTTGCCCGTTCCCTCCCTTCACTCACCCATCACACCCTTCTTGCATCTACCCTTCCAGCCCATCCTCGTACCCCCAACCCAACAAGCCCTTGAACAAGACAATTTTATCACTTGCAAGTCATCCTGGATCCCCTAGCAACCAGCAATCCTCTTGGCAACCCTCGTCATCTGCCATCGTCTTCGTACAATCCCCTCATTATGCACTACACTAATGCCAACTCCATCTGCAACAAATCGCCAGAACTGAGTCAGTTATCCATAGCACCCAACCAACTACTGTCTTCGTTACCGAGTCTTAAGTGCAAACGCACTCAACAATCATTCTGATGTTGCAGGTCTCTCCGTCTGTAACCACACTACCATCCACCAGCTAGACAAGCAACCTTGAGGCATTATTGCTTTTGTTCTCAAGGATGTGGAAGCTACGGTTAAGAAATTGAATCCTCCGGTCGATGAAATATGCTAGCCCTTAACCTGTGGGTTGACAGAAAAGAAACTCCTGCTAGTCTGTACAAGTTTACCGTTCCCCAAGCAGCGCTGACCTGAACCACAGAAATCTCATTGAAGCCTTACAGACTCTGACCGATGCTTCCACCAACATTATAATTGTCGGGGACTTCAATTCGCTTCAGACTAAATGGAAAATTGGACTGGCACCTCCTACTCATCCATGGAGCAAGCAATTCTTGATTTCTTCACCAGTCGCAACTTAGCTTTTAACTTGTCCAAACTCACCAGATACAGAGGTAATCAAACTCCAAGATGCTTGATCTTGTCGTGACTACAGAAACTGACAACTGCACACACCATGTCACTGTTAGTGATTTTCTGGGTTACGGCGACCATTGCTGGGTTAACATTTTTATGCAGTCAACCTCCACCAACCCAAGCTAAACTATAAAAAAGGCGGCTTTGCAAGAATGCACCATGAGCTCCTACAAGCCAACCTTAACACCAAATGGAAGGACTGGAGATATCCCGGCTGTTAACCTTAAAGGGAAAAAATCGCAAACCCTTCCATGGGTAAACAAAGATACAAGACTGCTATCAACAACAAGCGCAATCTTGGGGACTGCTTCAAGCACTCTGGCAGTGTGGACGACCATGATAATTACAATTTAACCCGTAACCAAACTACAAAGACCTTAAGGTCAGCCAGAGCAATTTACCAAAGAAAAATTGTGGATGCTGCAAAACACCACAGCCCCAAACAGTTCTGGTCCTTCGTAAACTGATCCAAGAAAGAACCATGCCAATCAGGGATTGATTTACAAGGACCCACAAAAATTGTCAGTGACTCGAAATGTCCACAATTTCGCAAGCTGGGTTGACAGGATGAAAATGTCTCTTAATGCAGAAGTGTGTCATTGTCCCATTTGGCTCCAATCACTTAATCAACGTCTCCGCGACACCGGATGCTCCCCCCATTGCAACAAGCAACAGCCAAAAAGACCTTGGGGCCATCGTATACTCCCAGCTCTCATTCTCAACGCACATCAACTATGTGGTCTCCAAAGCATACATGGCACTGGTGATCATCTAATGAAATAGGGCCTAACCTACCTCCGGCTCTACTGCATGCTTGTACACACTATTCTGGAATATGGCAACCAAGCCTTGTGGATTAAATTTGAGGGTGATGCAGACAAAATAGAAAGGTTACAACGATGTGATATGAAAGTCATCAACGGACTCCATGACTTACCTTACACAGAGCGCTTGAAGTTATTACGACTGCCAACTCTGCTTTACAGGAGATCAAGACGGGATCTGATCTTTACATACAAGTGCTTACGTGATCCAAGCAATATCACTGCAACATGGTTCACACTCAAGCTCAGTGAGGGACAACACACCAGGAACAACGGGAAATGGTTTTTCCAACGACGATGTAACTTGCGTTGCGGGTGCGCCAACTCTCCCTACCATTCCGGGTTTGTTCCATATGGAACAGACTCCTTGCTGATGTTGTACAGGCACCTTCTGTACTATGTTCAAAAGACGCCTACTTGCTGGTGTCTGAGACCTGTACCACTACAAGAACTGGTAAACGCCTTCCCAACGCCAAAAGCTATTAAGCTTCCTGTTGGTGTAGCTTCAAGTTCAAGTTTTGTCGGTAGGCTATCTTTTGTGTTAATGTTTACGGCGTGATTTTGGTTCAGTTTTCGTTGTTGGACTAGTGTTATAATCCCAAACAACTTTCTTATTTACTTTATGCCCGTATCTTGAATAGTTTTGGAGATATATTTTGGATGACCTTAAAAACTACCTCCAAGGCCAGTTTGGGTACCTCATCGGTTTCTTGATTTCCTATACGAGTGGAGTACATTGTTGTTATCCCAACTCATATCCCCTATATAGCAATCTATTTTGGGTGACAAGACTACTGAGGCATATCGGATAATCCTGTCCAGTGAAAAAAGGAAAGTAAACTTGACAGCATGACCTTGTTTTTTCAAGTACCCTACCTTGGTCTTCCTGAACTGTACCTAAACATAGCTTTTGGCATTTGTGTCCAACTTATAACTGCATACAAAACCATGTTTGTAATAAAAAAAAAGGTCCTTACATCATCCCTTCCACACAAGGGGCTTCTTGTCTCAAATATGAATAGGCAGGCACTCGCATATTTTGTGATGAGCCCCTGTGCTTCCACATGCATGCTTGAAAGTCTGGGCCGGTTCATTTTTGTCTCACCACAACATTCACGATGCTGTTGTTCCTTCCTCATTGCTTTCCGACTTGGGCAAGTGATATTGGAGAAATGTGGTACTAAGGCCATGAGTGGTGGCCCAAGTCCATTCTCTTGAGAGACTCGGCACCTGAAAACCTGAAACTGAAATCCACTGTGGTTCTTGCGTGAAATGGTTGGGAAGAACTTTCGACATGGGTCAATGCCCAAGCCAGACTTAAGACTTGCTTGCGGCTGGGAACTTAGTCTGAAACATACCCTCCCACAAACAAGATTACTGCGCACTGCCTGACAATACTTCCGTAATCACTGTGCCCGTAAAGTCATCCTTGCCTCAAGTACTAGTTCGACTAACATGTGGTCATTGTGAACGAGTGGTTGCTAATTAGAAAGGGGACCCTCAGTGCCGGCCAGGGTAGTGTGAAAAAGGCAAGTAAACCTCACAGGAATAGCCTTGTTAAATTGACAAATTAGTTGGTCTTCCTGGCAGAGACCTCTTCCGCCTGGACCCTGAACGTAGCATTTGGCATTTGTGCCTCAAGATGGCTAGTGCTTTCTAAGTCTACTGGTAAAGTCGTGACTGCTGCTGAATTGACGTTAGAGAATGTTGCCAGAGATTCTTCTTGGAATCAGAACTGAAGGCTTGATGAAAAACTGGGTTGGAAAGTCTGAACTCTTGTCTATTGTAGAAAGGTCGGAAAACGAGGCAAACCAGGGGATATGAAACGGGAAAATACAGATAGATGTAGGTGTCGAGATTGACCTGAATAGAGCAATGGGTTGCTGAAGGAGCCTGATAGTTTGTCACAATACCCCAACTGGAAGCAGGGACTTTACATAATCACCTTTCCATTTTTGGATCAGATAGGTCGAGTCAGCGGGGCCACTGAGATCGCAAGTTGTGCATATATTTACTCAAGCGGGACCACTTGATGTTATTTCTCTATGGTAGGGAGGTGAGGTGGAAGTCATCCCTTCAAGCTCATCGAGTGAACCCCATGTCGGGGCCGAAATAGGACTAGGAGATTGTGAAACTGGTCCGAAAATTACTGCACCACTTTTTCAAGATGATCTCAAGTTTTCCATTAGCATGTAGTATTATTACCACAAATGACATCTCTCTGCATAGGTGCCACAAGCAATCCCCCGTGTTGGGGACCAAAGTTCGTCCAGTAGTCAGAAGTGCAAGATCATAATACAACTGTTCACGTTATTTACCAATCATTCATTCGAGTAACAAGTTGAGAATCTTTGGTGGTCTTATAGCCTTTTAAAAGCTTCCAGTTTCTTCAGGCACTTGGAGCCAGGAACACTCGCTTGCTTAGGAGGACGTGTTGGTGTATAGTTGGGGAGAAAAAAACCGTAGTTGCAGTGGGAGTTGTTGGCGATAGCGTCTCCCTCTTTTTGTGCTCAGTGAGAGTTGGGACGAGGAAGCTTTGCCATTTCAAGGTGAGGTTTGAGACCAATTCGGGCATCACAATCTTTCTGATGTTTTGTTGGAACATAAAATTAAATCACAGATGCAAACCTATTTACGTTGCCTTTTGGACGTATACGTCAGACTGCCCGAGTGGGGAGTCGATCCCACAACCTTTGAAATCAAAGGCCGAGGTCCTACCACTGAGCTATACTGACACGGCCTAACTCATTTCGAGCCCATTGGCTTTCTGTCCCGTTTTATCATTTGATGGAACATGTCACAATCTTTCTGATGTTTTGATACCACAGTTCCCCTAATGAATATCCAGGAGGTAACCCATCCAAGCTCACGGGAATCGCCATCGCAAACGACTCCCGCTGAGCAAAAGTTGTTCTTAAAATGTGCACCAGCACGTCCTCCTAAGCAAGCGAGCGTTTTCCTGTTGATAAAGTGAAAGGTGAGCGTCACAGCGTTTAAAAGAGGTGCACCATAGGGTAGTGCAACTGGTCCTACAATGAATGTATCACTTTCCAGTGGCATTGTAGTGTTACTTCCCCAAATGTCGTCTCCTGATAATTTCCATTTAGCGATTCCAAGTGGTCAGGAATTCGTTTACAATGTGCTGTCGAGAAACCAGGTAAGACATTACGATACTAGAAATTGCTTCAGCCGTCAGACACATGGATGAACTTCAAGCGCTACTGTAGTTACTTGTGTCCGGCCTCTAGAATTCAACCCTCTAAAATGTTATTTCAGTAGCACTCCCTACTTTGCTAATAAGGTCTTAGAAAAAAAAACGCCATTCCATATTTCTAATCTTCCATACACGGTCTCAATACATTTTGCACGATGTATGTTTTTTTTTTTTGTACATTTATGAAATTGTTTTTTATGAAATATTTTTTAACCACTACTGAGACTATTGCCTTTAACCACTTTAACCACTACATAAGACTATTGTAGAGCCCGTGTAAATCAGCTTAACGCCACAGGCCTCTCTTCTCGGAGTATGCAATTCCCCAGATATCGGTATTTGAATGTCAAATCTGTTGTTAATTGGTGAGTAGGGTTAACCTATAATTTTAGTCGCCACTCTCTTCTCGGAGTATGCAATTCCCCAGATATCGGTATTTGAATGTCAAATCTGTTGCTAATTGGTGAGTAGGGTTAACCTATAATTTTAGTCGCCAATGGTCAACTTTAATTTGCCATTTGGCGACCAACGTTGAGAAGGGCTGGTTGATAAAAATTAGCCGTACGGCTTAAATTAAGTTTTGCCCAAAGAGGTGTAATCACAACGTAGAAGTTTTTATGTTGCTGTCTTGTTTTATGTTTAGACACGGATTTCGCACACAGTGATGGTGGACTGTCTTGCCATGACACGCTGCTGTGTGTCACTATGGTTGCTTGTTGTTAAGCGGCCTGTGCGGAATGGGACGGTCGGGCTTGAGCTCGGCATGCTTTAAGTGTGCAGTCCTTACCTTGCAGGGGGGAGGAGGAGGCGGTTGCCGCGACAAGAGATGAGTTGTACCGTTTGAAATCGGTTGAGGGAACTTGCCTTCCCAATGGGACTGACTTGAGACTTAGTTTGGGTGTGGTTGGGGATTGCTGAGCATGTTCGGCAAAAAATGCCTCCAAGTTAGGGGTGGCACGATAATCGATATTATCGTGAATCGTAATAAATAAAATTTGTCGATTATCGTATCGCGCTGTTTTTGATTTATCGAATTATCGTGCAAACCCCGACGCTTAAACTGTCACATCTCGAAAACTGTAATAGCTAGAAACAAGCGGTTTGCGGCATTGCGCGCAAAATTACAAGGGCTCTCCAACCAAGAGTGCAATACTGTTAGCCACTTTAGCTTTACGCATTAAATAGTAGCACAACTTTTTATGGCAAGTGCATTTTCGTGTCTACTGGTGAATGCTACACAATTCACATTCTTGAAAGGTTGCACTGTAGGCTTCAGCCAGGTTTTTTTTTTTAATAAAATTAAATTGGTGATTCCAGCCTCAAAATGTTTTATCGAGATACCATCGATTATCGCGATAATTCTAAAAAATTTATCGGGATAAACATTTTTTGTATCGTGCCTTCCCTACTCCAAGTAAAATAAAAAATAAAAATTTAAATGTTAAATAACCACCAAGTACCACTTTCATGAGTTCCTTAAATTCACCCTACCACGTTGGATAAGAAGGAAGCAAATAAAAAAAATATAAAGTTTCGCAGTTAGCTGAATTTTCTAATGTGCATTTCAATAATGGAGTTCCAAAACTAATATACAGTATTTTTATTCCCTTGAAATATAATTTTATCGTCGTACACCGACCACAGTGCTAACCTTCCCCATTGTGTTATTATCGCTGCACGCCCTAGTTGTTGGGGGGAGGGGGGGGGGTCAAGGTGGTAGCGCTCCCTGAAGCCCGGAAAAAAATGCCACAAGGGAAGAGTGATTTCCCTCGTTTGAAAGCTAAAAACAAGGAACCCAGAAAACAAAAATGTGTAGGGTAACCCCCGACCACCCTAACTTGCCACCCCATAATTTAGCTTAGCCTACTCTATGGCTAGAAAGGTAATAATTATAGCCCCTACTAATTTGAGGAGAGGTGCACCTTCCGGTTAGCGGCTTCTCTTTTCTCAACGTCGTCGCGTGCTGCAATTTTTAAAGAGGTGACCTCGAACGAGTTTGTCCTACTCATTACCCGGAAGGGATTATTTTGTAGTCTCGAAAAGTTTCTAGTGACTTTTTATGTAAACGTGAGTAAACTAAGCAATTCTTAGCCTACCCGAACTACTGACGCTCTATACTAGCTTCGTGACTGACGTGTGTTATTTTGTGACGTAATGTTTGGTGTGGTTACGAGTAGGTGGGAAAAAAGGTACAACTGGAATTTCCAGGAACGGGATAGATTCGTGGAACTCTCAAGGAGTGCAGCTTGTCTACTACCGAATCGCATTCCGGATCCTTGACTATGATTTTAATTATTCAAGCTTGGATTATTCAAGGTTCCTTGACTGTCTTTTGTGGAGTTGTTTTCTAATCTGCGCGGTTCAATCATTATCTATGGTACAATTATTATTAAAGAAAGTTTTCTTCTTTTTTTTTAATCTGAAAAAAAATGTGAAATGGTTTGGGCAAACCATCGAGTCAACAGAAGAGCTTTGTGTTATGGTCAGGAACCGAAGATTGAGGATCCTGAGTTCGAGTCCTACTCGTCGGGCATATGAATATGACCACCCTCTCCCCCCCGGTTGGCTAAATTTGCTCACGACTCTGGAGCGGATTGCGGCGTTCTACCTGTAAAATTCTAGGGATCGACCGATACAGAAAACCACCGACCGATCCGATACCAATTTCCTCCCACACGACTTGCCGATACAGATACCGATACAGAAAAACACCGATACCGATTTTTTTTTTAAAGTCATGAAGGTCAGAAAGTCAAACTCATATTTCATCATTATTAAACTGGTGTGGAAGAAAAGTAAATTTCTAATTTTCTTTTGTCAGTGGAGTCAGATCCGCCGGTGTACCTTCGACTGTAAAAAAAAAAACCCAACTTACACTGCAAATAGGCCTATTCTCAAGAAGCCACCCTGAACCTGGCAATTATTCACGTGCATTGAATTCACTAAGCTGCTGTGCGGATGACGTCATGAGATACAAGCGATGCTATGCAGGAAAGGTTTCTCTCAGTTAGGCGGAGTAGCCAGCGCGCACGGAAGTTGGTCGTATCGGCTAAAATATTGGTAAATAAGCACCGATACAGAGCCGATACAGATACACGAAAAATACCGATACCGATATTAATATCGGTCTATCTCTAGAAAATTCAGGGAATTTATCAAGTAAGGAAAATTCAGGGAATTTGAAAAACATACACAGAAAGCCAGCGAATTTCTACATTTTCCGGAAAGTCCTTATCTTCAAAGAATAGCTAATTCGAATTTCACTTTTTACTTGTAAAACTTCCACTTTATTTCAGTAAAAATCCATATTTTTAAAGCGAAAACTCCTTAGGTCTAAACAATATGGACGTTACGTGTTAAGTGTGTTTCTAGTTTTGTTGAGATTATGGATTCCTACTGCTTACAAATACCAGTCATGGTAACACAATTTTCTATTTAGCAAAACAATGTGATGGGGTTTTGGTGATTTTGGTGAAATGTGAAAAAAAAATGTTCAGTTTTGTACTGCAACTACCTTCGACCGAAAAACAAATCAGGGAAAAATATCAGTATTGGTCTGGGAAACCGTGAAAAATTGGGGAATTTCATTATGACGTTTTGAACGCCACCCTGCAGTATTCTGGCTACCTTTTCATTTAAAATTTTCTGAAGTTCATAATTAACCTCTCAATTTTCGAGCATCCTGCGCATATATAGCTTTTGCACCGTTTACAGCTTTACATACGTTTGAGAGAATGTAGCAAAACCGTCTCGAGCGTGAGAAATAAACAGGAAAATCAAAGTTTTTGCAACAATTATACACGTTTGAACGAATATTTCAAAACGTGAGTCCTGCAGGAAAGCCAATGTGGAAGCATGTACTTTTGCAGGCAGTCTCCATAGCGATAAGAAAAGGTTACAAGTGGGGAGTCGGATGATTCATTTTTGGTGTTGGGTGGGATCACGAAAAATTTGTTTGTCACATTTTCATTTTATATGTTCCTCTCCCCACCCCCAATCGGGGCATAAATAATGGCCGGTCCAGTCCATACTTAAACGATTTTGTGTTTCTGAATCGTCAAGTAAGGTTGAGAATTGAGCTTCTTTGGCGGAGCTTTACTTTGCTTGAAATGACGTTTCAGTTTGCACAAAGAATTGTTAGGCCTTTTAAAAGAAAGACGTGATGCATGTGACAGTAGCCTAGACAAAACAAAACAAAAGCAGCTGCAGCGACTACCTAGTCGCAACCAGTCTTCTGCCACTTTTTAAAGGAAAATGTTGAGGCGCGAGCCTACTTCTCTCGTACGCAGCAACAGCGATCTACATCATTAAAAACTTCTGGTGTGCATGTGTGTGTGTGTGTGTTTGTACCTTACTCCTCTTGAACCAAGGCACCTACAAAGATAGGATGGGAGTCGGACCAAATGAAAGATAATTAAATTGCGCTTCCGTTAGGCCTATTTTCATCACTGTAACTTGATATTGTGACCCGTAAACACGCGAAAAAACCTGAAAAAATAACGTCGTTGTTTGTTCATGCATGGGTTAAAATTCGTGACAAACCAACCTTCTTTAAGCTATTAGTTACGTACTGAAACGATCTGGAAAAGGATGCATGCAAAAAATAACCTAAAAAGACGACATATTTTGAGACCATATAGGCTATAGATCTTAAAAATTAGTTTTGTTTCAACTGACTAATGTGCATGGAAAAATCAAGGCCCATAGACCTTGTTAAAAGGGTGTCAAACATTCATATTTCTGAAGCACGGAGGTGCGTGGATTGAGTGAGCAAAGCGAACGATATCCATGTAAACTAAACCTTTTCAATGTGACGTATTTCGCTTTGCTATTTCAATCTTTCATCTCTCATCTTTGTAGGGGATTATTTCTGGAGGAGAAGACGTACAAATGCGTTGGCAAACATGTATGTATGGTTTGAATGATGTCCGGGAAATGCAGACGTGCTGAGAAATGTGATAAACGAACTGTGTGCAACAATTGCAATTAGTTTGCGTCAAAATAATCAGTACGTTGATTTTGTTACGCTCTTGGAATCAAAGAAATTACGTGGAGCATGGATGGACGCCAATGGAGTGAGCGAAGTGAACGATATGGCTAGTCTCTACTATGTATAATTTAAAAGTAGTAAGCGAAGCGACAAAATTGACGTTTAAAAAAGTGCTAGTTTTTAGGCATAATTGTCACATTTTAGGCCTAATTTTTAGTAGCCGTTTTAATGTCGTAAGTAGCAGCTAACAGAGAATTGGATTCGAAAGCAGACCTATTCATTTATGCAACACGGTGTCGAGACAACGTGATTTTAGGCCTAATTTCTTTTTACCTGCCATTTTAATTTCATAGGAAGCCGCTAACGGAGAATTGTGTTCGAGAGTAGCCCTATTCATTCGTACACACCATGTCGAGAGTTTTTTTAATGAAGCTATGTGCATCATTCACAAAATCCTTTAAATGGTGGTTCAATGCAATAATCAAATGCTATTATTTCATTGAGTTACATCGAGAAGCCTATTAGCTACAAGGAAACAACGGTGTTTTAATTTGCCGTGATTTTTTAAGTCCACTTGAATAGTTACCGAAAAAGGCGACCGATGGCCAAAGTCGTCGCTACAGTCTTCCAGCCGTACAGAAGAATTGTCCTTTTTCGTAAATTCAAATTTTATAGCTAAATGAAATGCTTTTCCCCATCCCCAAACTCGTTTCACGCACACCGGACTGTACCGAATGATTTTATCTATTAAAAAGTGACAAATTTCGTCTTTAGTTGGATTTTTGTCTACACTTTGCTGCATCCGTGGTTTCCCGTAGCTTAGCCTATACCTCCTCACCTGGACTATATACTTTACACTTGGTTGGTAGTTCATTCATAATGATACGGTATAAGCCTTCTGAACTGTGGCTTAGTTTCTTCCTTTCGTTTGTTTGTTTTGTATCGCTGTGACACTGCCCCCTTTTTCATTTGGATGAATTCTTTGTGACAAGAGTTTACGCATTTTGAAATCTCTTTAAATTCGTGGAGAAAATTTACATAAGAGAGACATTTATCCTATGTTAAATTGTTGCGTAGGCAAGGTAATAGCAAGAATTTATAGGGTTTGGGAGGAGAATTTGTAACTCTAAAAAGTCCCTATTGATCCATTCCAATTAGTTCCGTCCGAGTTTTCAGAGGGCGCTACACGTTCCATCGAGTAATTTTTGCTCATTTTTCAGCCCAAATCTAAAGTAAACTTAAATTACAACTAAGCTAAACAACTAAATAATAACTAAATACAAGCTAGTTTCGTTTAGTTTAATTTTAGGCTGAAAACTGAGTAGAAATTTTCACATAAAACTAGTGGCGCCCTCTATAAACTTAGACGGAACTAATTGGGATGGATCTAGGACGTTTCAGAAGGAGAAGTTACAAAGTCTCCTCCCAAACCCTATAAATTCTTGGTAATAGGTATTGCCATACTTTTGTGTAAAATCAGTTCACACAACAATGTCTTGAATACATGTGTACTTATTACCCAACTTTCATCCCGATCATTAAGACAAGGTATAAATCTGTATTCGCATGGCTGCAACATTGGTTGCATGCTTATTTTTGCAAACTTTTAGAATTGTAGCTGTTACAACATACGCCGGTCTAGCTGGTTCCTGCACGCGTGAGCAAAATACCGTATACTGGGCAGCATGAATTGAAAAGGGCCGCTGATGCTCCCCACCCCTCCCCGAATCCGCCTGCACCCCCTCCCTACATTCCCCCATTGTGTCGTCAGGTTTCTCCTCCTCCTGCTGCCTCCCCGTCCCCGCATTCCCCCATGGTGTGATCTGAATAACCCCATCCCTTCAGGTGTGCAGAATATGCCAGAACGCTAGAACAAGGTTCGCGGGAAATTTCAGAGAACTGTGGAAATTAAATAAGGAATGACTTGCCTACATGGTGAAAGGCTGCAGAAATTTGAAAAATCTGTTAGAAAATTTTGTGGGAATTTTGTCCAGTAAGAATTTTATGCACCCTTGCATCCCTTCCCCTCCCTTGGAACCCGTGGTGTTTAGTCTTCTTGGGGAAGGAAATAGGCTAGCGGTTTCAATGGCGGGCGCCACTCTTATTCTCAGTGTGGCTGAATTGCCCGTTTCTCCGTTTTGATACCAAGCGCGATAACCTCGTGCATGCAGTGATTGTTACTCAACCAACTTTGAAACTATGCTCTGTTAGCCATCATTATTGAAGCTATATTTCGTTTGTTACTGATTGTTACAGAGCACATCATTCACGTTGTCAGCCACTCGCCTTTTTTCTTTGCTGCCATGCAAATCATGAACCTGCTCGTCCTCTTTCATTATACTGCATCACATCCTAATTTTGCAGTGTACATCACATTCTAACTGAACGTATTATATGTATAGATATGTATTTTAAGAGCAATAGGCTGCTTTGGAATCGCCAGTATTTGTTGATCGATTCTGAAGGTTCCCCTTCAGCAAACATGAGAAATAAGATATTGCCCCATCCGACTCCAAACCTTAGTAACAATATCCCACGTGTGATGCCCGTTCAAAGCGTATTGTTAAAACATCGTTGCGTGGTGGAAAAGACTGTTGCTTGATTCCGAATTTCCCCTTCGATGAACAAGTGAAATAAAAAATTGCCCCTTCAGTCGACAACGAAATTAGTGTAACAATACTCCGCTTGGAACGTCATATATCCAAGCATACTTTTAAAGCATTGTCGCTCCCTCGATTGTCGTTCCCTCCTTTAGCACTGCTACACGAAATGAAAGTAGTGTAATGAGACAGTTATATCATGGATTTTGAAGAAATGGGCTGGTGTAAGCGATTTAATGCACAATTTTGGTAGAGCGACGTCCTCTGATGTGTAGAACACCTCTAGGCCTACCAAAACTGTGCATTAAATCGCTTATACCGGCCATTGTTGAAAATCCATGCTGTAGCCGTTTCTTCCCATCCTTTTGTGTACAATGAATTTGCACAACAATGGCTTTAAATGTATTGGCACAACAATACATGTCGGCCTATTCTTATTTTTCACATTATTGCGACAAATGTATGGCTGACCGGTGAGAGAGTCTGGTTGGAGGTTTACGGATTTGGTCAAACCCGTGGAAAAAGGGGATCTTGGCTGACCGGTGAGAGAGTCTGGTTGGAGGTTTACGGATTTGGTCAAACCCGTGGAAAAAGGGGATCTTGGCAAAGTCCCCGCCAGGACTGCCGGCCAGTGTAGCGTGAGAAGCTACCGTGCTCCTTCAGCGGCTATGGGAACTATTCCAGCCAATTGTGGACATTCTTTTGGCCCCTGCAATGATTGGAGGTTTCCCGGTTCAAATCCCCGGGTTGGCTCCTCCTTTTACCAGTTATTTCTTCTCTCAAAAAAGTCTGGTAATGTTCAAAATTGAGCCGGTTTAGCCACACATGCATTATGTTGCTTCGGCTGACTTAAGGCTCAAAGAAATTGATTTAAAAATAAATCGAAAAATGTAACGTAAATTGCATACACCGCCCCCATTTTTGCAAAAGTGTGGCAAAAAGTGATTTATTACCATACTTAAAAGGACATAAGCTTCTCACTACATTCGAGCATCCTGCGCGTAATAGCTTTTGCAACATTTACATAGAGTGAAAGTAGCGAAACCGTTTCTCATAAGGGAAAAAACAAAGAAATGAATTCCTTTGCAACATTTACACGCTTCTGAAGTAATGTTGCAAAACTGAGCCGTACAGGAAAGCCAAGTGGGAGGAATGTACCTTTAAATCGGTTCTGACATAATTTTTAAACGCTGTGAGGCCATTTTTCGTTAGAAGTTGCAACAGTCATGAAAGGTGCAATTGCACTGAATCTCTGTAATAACAGTGGTGTTCTTGCACGCCTTCACAAAGCATGTCGTCACAGTCATTGTTGAAGCATTGTTTGATGAACAGTGTAAAATCACAGCACAACACTGAATAAGTTGGCACAACACTGAATAAGTTTTTACATTTTTATGCCAATTATTTATATGCTATTACAACAATCAACTTCCACTAAATTAAAAGTGGATACTTGGGTGAAATCCATACAACAAGTAGCACAACAAAGCCTAACAAAACTGTCCAAAGTGACTAGACAAAGACTTGTGCTAAACAATGAAAATGACAAACGTAATAATAATTCCAGCGAGAACACATTGTTGTCATTATGGGTGAAAAGAGCTAACCTGCCGTAGCTGTAAAAGACACAATGTGTCTAGTGGTCGCCGTATTCATATTTTATCTGGATAGGACGGATGTGATGCTATCACCAAACTAGCGTGTTTCTAAACAAGGCCACTTAAGCCCGTGTCAGACGAGAAGATTTTCACTTACGACACGACTAAAAATTGGGTCTGGAGGGTAAGTTGGCTCGTGTGACATGGGGGCAGACAACAAAAGTTGGGAGTAATTACAGAGTCGTCAGGACTCGATGGCCAGGCTAGGCTGCCAGCCCTCTGGGTACCGACTTTTTATCACGTGACCGATAGAGACCAATGGTGAACGCATACCACGCATTCCAGAAAAAGGGGTGAAGTTGGACATAAAGAGAGCAAGTGTTTGTTGATCCTGAGGTCAGTCGGGAGTGGAGGAAATCTGCCCGTGTGACAACCAACTCCAAACACGACAAAATGTGGGGGGAAATCACTCTGCCTTTAGGACAATCGTGTCGTGCGTGAAAGTCTTCTCGTCTGACACGGGCTTTAAAAACATGTGTGTCATTGATGTCTGTGCTTTGACCAATCTAACCTGCTATAACTGCTACAACCCTAGCTATTCTGGTATGAAAGTGAAACACACTGACACTAACCCTTAAAGGATTTTATTTGTTTTGGAGGAGGTGGAGTGCAGACCAAAATTATCTTCTTTGGCTTACCCTACTAAAATTGTGACAGTAGTGCGGAAAATTAATTTTTGCTTAGCCTATAAATCATCAGCTTTTTTGTTTAGGATGTTAGGTAGACTGTATCTCCAGCTGAAAAGAACAAGTTTCAACGGTAATATTTTGCGCACTACTGCAAAGTTCGACTGATTTTTGTTTTGACTTGAGCTAGCCTATCCTAATTTTTTTAACTTTTTGCGCTCCCCTCCCCCTTTAAAAGCTAGAATGGAAATGCTAATACCAAAACAGACATCTGCAAACCTACGTGATGTTTTATGTTTGAAGCTTTTTTTTTTTTTAAATGTGAAAGCAATTTAAACTTACTTGAACTTTTTTGTAAAAATAATTATCTGCCCTGAATCGCTCGGAAAACACTTTGAAAGTTTTTATACTTGTACTACGCAGGGACTAGCCATTAGAAATAATTATTGTAACAACAACAATTAAGCGGTTGTGAAACCGCTAGCCGTTGCAATCCTATTCAATAGACGAGGACGACAAATGGTTTTTGTTTTTAATTTGTCATGTATGTAGGTTAAAAAGAGACAGTAACTTGCAATGTGCTTCCAAGGCCTAGAAAATAATGGATTCATTTATGCATTTGTAAGGAAAACTAGGTCTGATGATGCCTCAAGAGGTCAGGGTTGTTTTTTCTCTTTTTTTTTTCTTTTTACTTTTTGGTGGTAATTAGCATTTTCTTTGGCAAAGATTTTAAAAAGTTTTATTTTTCCTTGCTTGGTTTGTCATTATTGTATTGGAATTGATTGGTCGTTAACGGTTGATGGTGCTTTATGCCGTTATGGTGCAATCGCGTCATTGATAGATACTATTTTAAACTTTAATGATTTGTAAGCACTTTTCTATTTAAGTTAAATGCACGCTTGATCGTTTTAGATGTAGACATTCATCCGAGAACTAGAAATTGAGGAAAAAAAACGTGGCCCATACATATATAATTTCTGTGGATGGGCGAAGGTAAATCTTTCGTCTAGTGTAGGATGAATTTTCCTTATTGCCCGTTTGAATAGCCTAAAAGCCTCTTTAAATGTAGCCTTTTGTGCAGGCTTCTGGCACTTCTCTTAGCCTGTAGGCCTACATACATTCTAGTGAAGCTGTTTTTTTTTTAAATAACTGATCAATGGTTAATTTTTGCTGTATTTCACACAATTTCGGAGACATGTTTTTTTTTTAAGACGTTGGCCTACAGAATAACCCAGTATTTTTTGTAAGACACACACAAGTGTGCCGCCCACCAAGATTAGATAGATAACAAGCACAACATAGCAACCCTAGAAACTTGTGTCAATTCTTAAAAGAGTTTTTTTTAAATAACTGTTCTTAGGAAAAACAAAAATGTATTAGCCTAATTCATCAAAAAGATTGAATTTCTGCGATGGGGTGATTTTTGAAGCCTGACATCATGAAAGTCACGATTTCAAGCTAAGGGACTAAGCATATCCCGTTTAGACAATCTTTTAGGTAGACAACTTGGTAATCCCACCGAAGTAAATTATTTTAAATTATACTTAAGGTTAAGATTTTTGGTTCCACAGAAATGTAACAAAAGTCAAAGTATGCCACAATAGCCCACAGAATGAGAGTTGAGTTTCATAAGTTAATGTGTACTAGGACCGCCACTCAACATTCACAAATGTGAATCGTGTGGCACTCGCCGTTTGGCCAGTAGCTGTTAATATTCGCTCGTCGTTGTCTATTACTCACTCCCCATGTAGAAGTTTTAGCAGGTGTGTTGCTACTTAATGTTTAAACATTGTTTTCAGTAATCTAACTCGCCAATCAGGTAAAGAGGGTAGTAACAATATTGCACACTTGGTTGGAGAGCCCTTGTAATTCTGCACGCAACGACGCAAACCGCTTGTTTCTAGCTAGTATGGTTCTCGAGATACGACAATTTCAGCATCAGGGTTTGTTTTAGTCGCCATTATGGCCAGTAGGGCTAAAAATCAAGTCGCCAACTTCTGAATTTCCCTCGCCATTTGGCGAGTGGCAACTGACATTGGTGAAGGTTGCCGCCACCACTATATGTTGCCATACAGGAGTGGAACGTAAGATTTATGTCTGGTGAGGAGTGTGTGGCTACACCTACATTATTGATCCTCCCTCAACTTTGTCCTTCCCCTTTCCCATTTCCCACTCCCTCCCTCTCTTTTCATTTTTGTACTGAATCCTCCACACTTTTTTCCCTGTTTCATTTTTATTCTCAAATACGAAACAATTTCGCCTTGATAGATAATGCGGTTGCCTGATAATGAAGTACCAAGCAGCACTATTTTGTAGGAGTTAATATAATAAGGTACTATACCACGTGCCATGGCTGTTTGCTGTGACGTGCATATCACGTGACTGGGCTAGTCCAATTAGACGGCCAAACAGCCGTTGTTCTCGTTCGTAACTCATGGTGATGTCACGGCAAACCCATGGTGATGTCATGGCAAACAGCCATTGCGCCTGGTTTATATGGGACGTAAATGGAAAAAGAAGCCTAGGCCTACGTATTTACTGATATAGAACATATAAAAACAAACGTAGGCCTATTTGGTTTATTTGCCTATATTTAAACCCGTAACTTTTTGTGTGTGATGCATGCATGATTGAGTGATTGGGGGCTGTAAGTGATTTTCAAACATTTATGTAACATTTTCACCGATTAAGAGGTAGAATTGTCGTAATGTTGGATATTGCAACTTAACTACGAAGAAAAAAAACTTATCAGGAATCCAAAACAAGTTTCAGTTTTGAGCAGATTATTTTCTGGGAATAGACCTGGTTTAAAACGTGAAGCGTGGCAAAGAAGAAAAAATATCTTGGTGAATCGCTTGAATAAACACAATGGAATCTTTTGTTTCCACCAGTTCAAGTATCAATTAAGAAAGCAAATGAAATTGTGGGCCTGATGTCGAACTAGAAGGGAGGCCGCATCCTGAATAAACTTGAGTTATGACCCATCCGTAGGCTTGAAAAGGGCTAAAGTAAAAGCCAAAAGACAAAAAGTCATAAATCCAATGATGAGAACTCCATGCCGGATATTTACAGTGATGTTGCAAAGAGATAATATTATCGAGAAAAGGCAGACTTGGGTGGGAAAAGTGAAAGTGGAGGCAAATGCTGCCATTGATGGAGAGATAAAGGCCACTGCAGTACCACTTGTATACCTTCGTTTGAAATTCCTAATACCAAGAATTTATAGAGTTGGGGAAGAGAATTTGTAACTCTAAAAAGTTCCTATTGCAACGTGTTAGATCCTTTCCAATTAGTTCCATCAGAGTTTTCAGAGGGCGCCACGTGGTCTATCTGGTAATTTTTGCTCATTTTTCACCCCAAATCTAAAGTAAACTAAATTACAACTTAGATAAACTCAACAATAATTAAATACTAGCTAGTTTCGTTTAGGTTAGTTAAATTTTAGGCTGAATACTGAGTAGAAATTCCCACATAAAACTCATGGCGCCCTCTATAAACTCTGATGGAACTAATAGAATAGGATCTAAGACGTATCAGTATGGGTCACAGTCACACGTTCTCCTCCCAAACCCTATAAATTCTTGCTAATACTGATAAACTGTGTCTATAGGTATGATTAACCAATGCTTATTAATCTTCTGTACAGACGAAACACCTGGGAATACCAATAGCAACGACTGTGTCCATCCGTCACCTTTTCCACTCGGGAACAGTACCAGATCTGATAAGATACAAACTGTTTTGACCATTAAATTCAGCATCTAGAAACTAGTTAAAGGTACATACATGCATCCCTGTTGGCTTTCCTGTATGACTCAGTTTTGCGACATTAGTTCAAACGTATGTAAATGTTGCCAACACAGTCATTTTCTGTTTTTTTTTCTTTTCTGCGAGATGATTTTGCGACATCAACTCTAACCTGTGTAAATGTTTCAAACGCTGTTTTCAACAGGTCGCACAACATGCCAGAAGGATTTATGTCCCTTTAAAATGAATGAAAAAAAAACAAAACCAGGAAGTATGAAGCAGAATTTGCCCACGAGTGAGCCCAACATGTATGGAACAGTCACAGATGGAGACAAACGGTTTTCAACATTAGATTCAGTGTCCAAAATTTGTTTAAAGTGGCATTATCACCGATTGAAATGCGAACGAAAATACTGTGGCGCCATCTAGCGACATTGATATTGTTAACCTTTATAGCTTGCTCGCAGGTGCACGAGGATGAACCAAATTTTCACTCAATAATTAAGGATATCGTGGCTTGTTTGTTTCGTTAAAAGAAAAGCCGTTATGCATTCCTTCGCTTGGTGCAAGCAAACGCTAGATGGTACTACACAGCGCTAGATGTTGTCAGAATTCGTCTGCTTTCAATTGGTGATAGTGCCACTTTTAATGGATTATAAAAAAAAACCGGAAGTATGAAGCGGAAGTGGCCCGAAAGTGGGGGAAATATACAGAAGATAGCTAAGCGACTGGGTGACAGCTGCCCTGCTCGGTTTGAATGCTGGTGGTCCTACACCGTGAGGTGTAGGATTTCTTTTTTCGTGGGCCCTCGGTAGTCTAAAAGAAAAGTAATACTCGTATAGTTGGTATACCTCTATTGTGAAACGTGTTGAACTGGACGGTTTTACAAGGAGAAAGTCGTAAAAAGAGAGGATATCTTGGGGTTTCAAAGTGTAAACCATCTGAACTGCCGGGGGAAGGGAGGGGGGGGGGTTGCATAACGCCCCTTCGCATCTTCTTTAACGTCCACAGATTTTATCCCATGGGGGGGGGGGGAAGAATCGCACAAAACACTAGAGGAAAAGTCATTTTTGGACCTCAAAAATTACCCTTTCAGCTGTTAAAATTTCTCACCTCCCTCCCATCATGTCAATTTTTATACGATTTTGACGTTATTTCTAGTGTCAACCGGTGAGTAGTTCTTTAAAACCACTATCTAAAATAGTTATTGGACCTTGGGGTATTTTTCGTGTTGCACTTGTTGATGTTGTGAACGGCATGGACAATGATAATTGGACATGATGCCTCGAACTTGCTGTAGTAGTGTTCTTAAAGCAAAAGTTATGCTACCGTCATGAATAACAAATTCTTGAGTCTTTATCTTCAAATGCCCTGTGGGCTTGTTGAGTGACCTTATCAGGTCCAGAGCCTCTCCTACCGAGTTAGCAGAATTACATAAGTAGATGTTTTAAAGTACAACACCTATTTGGTGTGTGTTCTAGTTGCAAAACGCAATGTTTAATGGTGTTTTAAAACATAACGTGTTGTGTTACCACGTCTATTTTTGCTGGATAGCTAGTCTGATCAGCGACTATAAGGGGGACTCGGTCATTTTTAAGCTCCTGTAAGGTCAGGAGATTAAAATAAAACTTTTTTCCAAATATTTTTTTTTCAATAGTACATTTGTGCTGCGTGAGATCACTACTGCCTGGGGTTGGGAGGCTGTAGTGCAACTAGTTGGTCAGTAAAAACGTTACTACTTTTGTGTGAAATGAGATAATGACTTGAAATTTTAAATGCCAGTTCCCACATGTGAGTATAATGCAAACTAAGTTGTATTGTTCCACAGTTTCAGTGAATTTATTGAAAAGGCCTCAATTTTGGGCTAGGCTTTATATTTTTACAATAATGTGAAGGATAAGAATGTATAAGTAAAAAAAAAAAAAAAAAGTGCCAGCCTATACACGGAATTATTTTCATGCTCTGTAGATCAATGTGGAACAATTTGTGCTGACGTAATCATGGAAGCCACATTGCCACATTATGTTTTACGGTAGGCCTGCTCTTATGATTATAGGCTAAATAAAAAATAAATAAAATGTGCTTTTTGGCTTGGGTTTGAACAAGTATTAAGACAAAAAAAAACCTGCCTGAAGCTAAAAATTTCTAAAATTCATCCTGTCTATAGGATAACCAGGATAGGTGCCCGCCTGAATGCTCTGCAGAAGTTACCTTAAAAGAAGGAACACATTATTCTAAACGTTACGTCAAGGCTAAGACTATGCATTTTTCTGTAAAAATTTACCAACCTATTTTAAGAAACGTGCGTTAAGTACATCCTGCTACAAAGTATAGGCTAAATCCACTGAATCAGGTTTCACTGCTTGTGACTCAACAAACTATTTCCTGTCGTCACGGAATAGACAGGTGAAAGACCTTAACTTGTGACTGCTGCCGAAGATGTTATGACGATGGCAGCTTAGAAAGGTTGACATACTCGTGAAGCTCGAAGAAAGATGGGTTAGTGTAGAGAGAAGATAATGAAGATACCTAGGCTAATAAATAAAAGAAGAAAAACCAATGTAAGAGTGCATGATTTGTTCATAAACAAAAAGCTGAAAGACTGAAAAAGTCTTGTAAAATCTTAAAATAAGGTTTGTTTTAGAGCAACCTCTTGAAAATTCTAAGTTGAAAACGATGGTGTAGCCTGCAAAGTGTGACCAGAATTTAATAAATTTAAAATGAAAGTTAAAAATTGTATAGAACGTATTATTAAATTGTGAAAACGGTTAAGAAAAATTGAAGGTAAAGCTCTACCAGATGAAAAAGCAAATAAATAATAATAATTAAAAAAACCATGATTTATGTAGCTTGACTAAATACAGATGCAAACCTATTTACGTTGCTTTTTGGGCTTATATGTCAGACTGGACTATACAAGTCCAAAAGGCAACGTAAATTGGTTTGCATCTGTATTTAGTTATTTCTTGTGAGCCTTTGGCTTTCCCGTCTTTAATTTATGCAGCTTGGTTAGCTAGCCAAATTTAGGTATGGTGTTAAAATCTATGGTTTTTGCTCCCCATTCGTTTACAATCTTTGTAAAATGAATTAGTTATGATACTGTTTAAATAACAAGCGGACACAAGAACCACAAAAAGGAATTTATCTGATCGTAAAGTCTTAAATGTTAAACAACAGAGATTTTACTGTAATGAAAAACCACTTTTTTGACAATACGCACAGAAATTATGATGGATCAAAAATGGAGTATTTTAGAGAAAATATAATCGGTATCAAATACCGGTCTGGAAAAAAGAGAAAGAAATGTTACATCCCTAAAATCTTTAACAGTTTGGGCCCCCCCCCCCCAAAAAAAGAAAAAAAAGCTGAAACTGACTAGCATTAGTAAGGTGAATAACTATGTGAAAGAGTGGTTACTTTCTGAAAATATTTCAGTTATCTGAATGCTTCATGCATTTGTTGTTTTATTATTTTCAATGTAGGCTACTTGTAAAATTCCTGTGTGCTTCATTAAGCTGTTAATAGGGATCGTGGGATACAGAAAAATACCGACCAATCCTGATTTTTCCCCACATGCCGACCGATACAGATACACCGATACCGATTTTTTTTTTTTTAAAGTCATAAAGGTCAGAAAGTCAAACTTATATTTCATCATTATTAAACTGGTGTGGAAGAAAAGTAAATTTCTAATTTTTTTTGTCAGTGGTGTCAGATCCGCATGGGTACCTTCGACTGTAAAAAAAAAAAAAACCCATCATACACTGCAGATAGGCCTAATCCCAAGAAGCCACCCTGAATCTGGCAATGCACGTGCATTGAATTCACTTATATAGCTGCTGTGCAGATGACGTCATGGGATACAAGCGATGCTATGCAGGAAAGGTTTCTCTCAAGTTAGGCGGAGTAGCCAGCGCGCACGGAAGTTGGTCTTATCGGCTAAAATATCGGTAAATAAACACCGATACAAAAAATACCGACATTATCTGTAAATACCGATACCGATATTTATATCGGTCTATCCCTAGTTGTTAAGCTTTATACTTTTTTATTTATTTTTTTTTTCTAACTGTCAATTGTCTGCGTAATTAAGTTAAATTCTTGACACACACATAGCTAATTTCAAGCTCGGTGCCAAACTGTATTTTTAACTTAAGATAATAAAATAATACTCTTTTAAAAAAAAGTACTACAAAAGAAAGTACTACGCAGGTTTTATTCAGTAATGCTTGAAAACTCAATAAAGACGTGAATAAAAATTTTGTCACAATTATTAGTGATTATTAGAATTATCAGGGGCACCATAAATGCAAGAGTTCAGGCACTCGTACAGATTTTACAAGCCTTTCTTTTATTTGGAGTTTACAAAAGGAAAGTTAAATCTTCTGTAATGTCTAGTAGTTACCACTGTAACAAGCTTCTGCCAGTTTTCAAAGTGTATGGAGTCAATAAACATGTGGAATTAAATTAATTGTGGTTGATTAGTTTTAACTGTTTATTGTAAAATGTTGTGCCCAAGCATCACCAAACATTCTAGCGGCTTCTTCGTTCCATGTTTTGTGTTGTTTTACCATGAGGAACAACATAAAAATTTCAGAAGAATTACGAGAATGCAATAAAAGTTGTTCAAGTGGGGGAAAATGGCAAAAATTTCACAGCCATCTTACAAATCCGTGCCATTGTGGCGGCGCAATTGTTTTATATTTTTTTGGCATAAATATTTTTGCCAGTTACACAGAATTACCGTTATGCTAATGAGCTGTAGATATTTTTTTGTAACTGTGTAGGTAAACTTCCTAGCATCTGTCCAACTTTCGACTTCTTTTTTTTTTTTTGCATTTTGCAAGTTTGTGACGCTAGTGTACGCTGGAGCCTGAAAGGATAATGATGAGCCAAACAAATGTTAACCTGTTTGGTGCTTCCATCTGGTGGTGGAAATGGAATACACGTAGTGCTGCATATTCGTGGGGAGGGGTGGAGGGGTTTGCTGTGTATTCAATGGGGAGGTGTGTAGGATGAGTGAGGCAGAATCCTGGCCTTTCTGGAGTGAAAGCACCTTCCACATTTGGCCCAGAAACTGCTTTGAAGTCCTGGTCAAAGTCGGGACGTGGGACCCCGACCCCGTGTTTCAGTATAGGAAGGGTTGGGGTGTGAGCGGGCCGGCGCTTTTGGGAAACATTGTGACTCTTGGGGGAGAGGGAAAAAAGAAATGATGATAGTGCCGAAAATGTAGCTAGAGAAAAAATTAGTTAAAACCCAGACCATGGCCGTGATGTTGGGATCTAGTGTGGGCGGGATATGGAAAAAGGGTGTCCGATTTTCTCTTTGTGAAACTGTGGGGTTGCCTGTGATTATAAGTCAGGGCCCAGACACCTAACATGGTGTTGGGAGTCCACCGTGGAAAGATTATTAGAGAGAGATTGGAGCCTCCACGGGTTAGAAAAGTGGGAGGGGTTTTAGGAAGCTATAGACGAGAATGGAGGAGCGGGATGTAAGGTCTGGGATAGGGAGCTCCTCCGGACTGCGGAAGGCAAGGTTGGGAAAGGGGGATGACTAGAAGAGAAAAGTAGGGTTGGTGGGAAGGGGAGGTGAAGAAACTGATAGTGGACCACAAACAGGCTACATTAGGAAAAAATTGGGGGGCACAACCAGAGACTAGCGAGAGGAATTGCGGAGGTGAGATTCTGGAAATTTGCTCCTGCAAGCTAGTTTTGAGGAGGGGGAGAAGGAGAGAGAAAGAGAGTCTCCTGGATTCTGGAGGGATTGAAAGGTTGAAAAGGAGATCATTCCCATTTATGTGATGAGGCTGATGGGTGAAACACAAAAAGAATAAATATTGTCAACGACAAATTGTGAGACATTTGGGCACGAGGTGGTTTTCACCTAAATTAAGCATGCCGAATTTGCATCTGCCCGGTACCATGTCTTGATTTCTTCTCCTAAATCCAGAATTCAAGATGGTGTCCAAAATAACGACCAAAAGGATTTTTTGTTCGTAGCTTCTAAACCTTTCATCTGACTGAAAACGAATGTTTAGAATAAAATTTCCGTAAAAAGAAAGTGTATTCTTATTTAGCGTAAAATTAAGCCTTCTGAACCAAATTCATTAGCTAATTTATGTTGGCCTACTATTTACGTACAGTTGTGTATATGTGTATTATAATTCCTGACTTTAATCAGGTACAGTGTTTGCTAATTAAGATACACTGATGTAATTGGGCTTAAATAAAAATTGAATATTTGTTTTTTTTTCCCAACATTGGTAATTAAAATGCGGTTAGTGATATGCTATGCTGTAGCAAAAATTGTCTGCCAGAGTTTTAACATTAAAGTGCTGCTGTGGAAATTGTAATTAAGGTAAAAATTAGGCTTAGATGAAAGAAGGAGATGTATATTATACATTTGTTGCAATTAGGGCTTGAGCTTTGACTGTTTGTCTATGCTATATAGTTTGTTCCACATTATGCTTTCAGAAAATTGACTGGATGACGACTCGTTTCCTTGCACTAAGAATGCAAAAACATGTGGATATCACACTTGGAGACTCTACAAAGTTACTATTAGAGTTACGAATAGGATGTTTACGGATTTTTTGCACTCGTAGTGGAAGAAAACGTGGCGTCATACGGTCAGTTTTCTGAAAACATAATGTGGAACAAGGTATAGTAGGCTACTGTGCATAACTTCCATCTTTTAACTTATGCAGTGGCAGTACGGTAGTTAAGCTTCGAAAATAGACTGAGATAATGGAATCGTTTTGTTTGGGATCCATTCCAAAATACTCGAGTGACCCTTAAACATGGAAAAGGAAACCTTGGAAAACATTTTAGGTCTTTTTAAAGGTGGAAATAGTCTTATGTTTAATTGGGTATCAGTTTTCTATATGGTAAGATTGTTGAAATGAAGACTTTTAAGTAAGCAACGGCAACACGCATCTGGTAGGAGCGAAAGCACTGGGGCGAAGCTTTTCACGACAGCATGCTTCTCGAGGGGCAGCTTCGAGACTGCCTTGAACCTTATTTATTTCCGCCAGCATAAATATGAACATGGAAGAATATAATAGAAGTTTCAACAATTTTAGAAACTTAATTTGATCAAACATGGACATACACATGAGTGACCATACCACACCAGTGTTGCAAACCGCGTATCTAACACCAGCCGTACGTAGCACGGGCTTCAACCAGTAATGGTATAACTACCTAACAGAAAATAAATGACGAATTTAGTCTAGAAGGGTACATTTTTACGCAAGATCTTTTTGAAAGCAATTTTATTCTAACATAGTATGTGAGGCTATTTTGCTTTCGCAGACTAACAGTTTAAAAATGTCACATCGCTCGCTTACTTTGAAAATTCGAGTCCATGTTTACGTTTTGTACGCTAAGATTTCAAAGTAAAGGATATTTACCGTTCCAATATCTTTGCAAATTTTCGACAGTCAGGTTTTTCTGGAGTTGGAGGGGCTCAGAACGACGAAGTAAGCGGTGATGTAGTAGCCTGATGAAGACTGTCGTTCTGAGCCCCTCCAACTCCAGTAAAACCTGACTGTCGAAAATTTGCAAGGATATTGGAACGGTAAATATCCTTTACTTCGAAATCTTAGCGTACAAAACGTAAACATAAGACTAACAGTTCAGATGCTTCAAGCAAAAAACTGCTTTTTGGTTGCTATTTTTGAAATGGAGAAATTTTATTTAGGATGGAGAAATTCGACTTGCCACTGGGCAGATATGAATTCGTCATGCTCAAATTATGTTAAAGTCGCCCAGTACCCAGAGTTTCACCATCTACTGTTGACATTATTTTAGAGAGCCATTTCTGGAAGTTTTAAAAAATTGATCCTTGACTGACCCAGATACTTTGTTCAGCGGACAGAGGGGGATGCCACTTAACCGTATTGGTCACACCTACCCTACTCATTACTTCCTTTTGAGGGGGGGGGGGGGGGTTATTCCACCTGAAAATCATTGGTGTCACCAGCCACTCAAAGTCCGTCACTTTCTTGTCGATTGTCACCACCTTGATGGTATTCGTCGCCGTTTCCACCTTCCGAAAGACATTTCGTGTCTATTGGGTGATAATCTTTGTCATCCCTGGGTTTTTCAATTTTTGCATGAGTTACAGATACACGATAAGATGTAGATTTGGGTGTGGTTAACATCTCTGTAACGGGCCACTGCACTGTAACTAAGGTTGGCGCTAATGACCTAGCTGTAGATGCGCCGTTAAACTTCAAACCCTCCACCCCCCCCCCCCACACACCATTTCGTTTAGAAAGGTGTGGAATGAATGGAGGAATGTATAAACTTCTATGGTTGCTAAACATATTCCCAATAAGGGGTCAGCTAAATTTGCTGCTCGTAAGTAGAGTTGAAACGGAACTGAGTGCATAAAACATTACCAAAAAATCACTAAAAACTGCATAACTTGATCACAGCCCCCTAATCAACCCACCCGGGTGGGGTTTTTCCCCAAAAAAAATTACCACTGGTTTTATTCTAACACTGGTACAAAACCTTCATGAGGATTTTGCGGTCAGGCTGAAAGAAGACCTTGAGAGTAAAGGTGAACTGGGAGATGTGCAAAACGAGTTTAGGAAGTGGGAAGACTTGAAGATGATGTGCTCGTTACTCAAGCAATCAAGATGGCTCGGGTAGGGAAGTGGAGATTGCTTGCCTGGACATTGCAAAGGTTTATCACTGACCAAAGTGGAGTTTGTTGCGGGAGACTCTTGAGGAATGTAGGGGTTGAGGAGGGCTTTAGCCAGTTGGTTAGAAGTGTCTTAGGATGGGGTGGAGGTGAAGTCGGCTTGGGTTGAATATAAGAGGGGTACTCGCCGACAAAGTACCCCTTGTCTCCTCTCCTGTTCATGGTATGCCTGAGGGGCCGTGAGAAGAGTATAGCGGAGACGGGGTTGGGTTTCGGTTGTTGGGGGGGGGGAGGGGTGGTGACCAACAGACACAAGTTTTGACTTTTGGGGGTGCTCAATGAAGATTGGGAGGGTCTGGAGCGGTTGGTGAGCCTTTGTGCTGACTGATGGGGAGAGTGGAAGTGAGACAAGAGTTTAGTAGTGAGAAGTCGGGGTTTATGATGTTAGGGAAATGAGAGGAAATGTGGGATTGGGCTTCCGACAATTGGATGATGTTGGGAATGGCTTAGGTAAATAGAGTGCGGGAATATATATATATATATATCAAGGAGTTATGTATGCTGTATGTCCAGGGAAAGTATCTGGCTACCGGGATGTTCGTTAGGTGCTCTGTTGGGGTTATTGGTAGGAAGAGGGATATGGGATGGAGGACGCAACTCATGCAGGTCAAAACGAGCATTTGGCGATGAAAGGGGTGGTCATAAGGGTGGCTGTGGGGATATACAATAGCTGCCTCAACATTCTTTGGAAGGGGGCAACTTCTGAGTCTCACCTTTGTTGGGGAGGGGGCGGACGCGTGTAGGCAGCAGCGTTCGTTTCAGGAAGAGCTGCAGAGGTGGGCTTTGGGTGAGGCTAGGGAGGCAGTGCAAAAATTGGGTTTGTAGGTGGCTACGGGTCTATCAGGAGACCTGTTCGATTTGTGTCCGAGTAACTAGGAGATGTGGGACAACGTCGGTGACCGCACGAAGCGTTTGGCCGTGATATTTGTTGAGGTGCTCTGTGGGTGATATGGAGAGGGGTACAGGGTGGAGGGCACGGATGGTGGAGGTCGAAATGAGCAGTTGGAGGAGTGTGGCGGGGAGGTCTACAACTTGGAGGTGCAGAGATGAGAGGAGAAAGTGGGGTGGGAAAGGATTTACATAAGGGAATGGGGAAGTGTTTTCTTTTAGGACTCGAGGTGGATCTTGGGAGACGATAGCTGTAATGAAGGGTGAGGACGCCATACTGTTGGGGTGTGGAGAGGGGGACAAGTCCCTGGAGCATGTGATTGAGTGTGGCGGGTCGTGAAGGGAAGGGAGGAGGTGGGGATTCTTTGGATCCTACGATGAAGCGAAGGAGGTGAGGGGGGGATGAAATATCCTTGTGGGGTGGTGGAGAAAGTGGGATGATTTCAGGTCGTCTGGTTTGGGTATGCAGTTGAAGCCACTCCACGTTTCAAAGGGGCCTGGCCCACAAAAATCGCCATCAGCATCGTAGTTAGCTGCAATGCATAGTTATATCCTCCCCCCGTTACATTTGCTGGGGTGGAGAAGGGGTGACAAGGTTACTGGTAGAGGGAGAGACTTGCTTCTGCTGCATGTGCTTTTTACTAGTAGTATAGGTTTGCTGTAATGTTTATAGATCCAGTCATGCATATAATTTTCTTTTTAAGAACTAGATATAACTAGATGAGTGGAACTGAGTAAAAGTACAAATGTGTGGAGATTAGTGGGAAAATGGATAAAAACAGTTTGCTTACAAAATCCATGATAGTCGTTGAATTTGTACAAAGAAATTTGTACTAAGGACCAGGGTGTAAAAATCCTTGAAAAACTATGTATCAGCTATTTTCTTCAAATTATTTTCTTTTTATGGCGTCATACATTACGCAAAGCCTGAAAAATAATCAAAGGCGACAATAAAAATAAAAGTGTGGTAGTATGTGTTTCCCAGCATGTGGGGGGGGGGGGGGGGGACGTAAGATTTTCTCACACATACAACCTGCTCCTTACCCCCCCCCCCTCCTCCCCAATACACTCACAGAAAAAATATTATTGTACATTGGTATTTTTTCTTTGGTGTTGGACTTCAAACTTCCCCAAGGTTTCAATCTTCTTCAATCAATATAAGGTAACAGCCATGAGACGGGTTGGAGTATTTTTAAGAGAATATAATGTAAACCTTAGACCAATGTCCACTTCGCGAGTTAATTTGAATGCAACAGGTCCCTGAATTAATTGTGCTGGTTTTGGAAAAAAAATCATTACAAGTACTTGAATTTTTATTGACTGATCTTGCGTAATCCTGTTCTTTCATTTCATTTATTAAAAAAAAAATCGGTTGGGAGTTGTGGGGGATGAGCAAAAAGGATCGAAGTGGGTGTAAATGTTTCAGGTTTTCAAAATCACCGTTAAAGCCGAATCTGAAAATTTCGCACTCATCAACGAAATGAGGTTGAGATGTTCTCTAATGTTGTGTTGTATATTAGAATGTCATTAACACTGTGGGATTTCGCCTTCACAATGTTGTCTAATTTATTATTTTTTTTCCTCCTTCCTTGTTTGGTAGGTCTTGGTCCACAAACGTCTGTTCCGGCCGGCAAGTTTCTGAACATCACCTGGAACCTGGCTTTGCCTCACCAGGTAAGCAACTGAAGCTCAAGGCCAGGTAGAAAAGCCTTGTGGCGCGGGGGTGGGAGCGTGGCCTTGGCATCTGCCGAAGGAACAACAAAATTAGAACTATTATCTTTCGGTTGGATGAGTTTGTAGAAGCACCATTGTCTTCGTAACTGCCTCCTTTGATTAATTATGCTTGATGATGGCTGATGTAATGAAATTAGTAGTAATAATTGACATTTTGTTGTGGTATTGTCGTGGGTGGATAAAGCACACAAGTCCTACGCTGCAAGAACAAATTAAAGGGCGATTGAAGAGGCATAACTATGTCTATTTCAATGGCCAGCCTTTGTGAACAATCCGAATTACGAAAAGGACAATTAAAAACCGTTGTGTCGACAGGTTTTATGTGTTTTACAAAAGAACGTGACTTTGAAAAAACCAGTAACGGTTTGGCACAGCGGATTCTAGAAGACATTATTGAAGTTCACTACACAAATCTACCTTAGAAGGACACCAAATGTTGGTCTACTGTTGTCCTGTTGTTGAATTTTCGGCAACCTTTCTTTCGGCTTCCTCAGAACTCAAAAAAAAAATACGAAAATTCACATCTCTGCTTCATTAAAAAAAAATTACGTAAAGACACATCACAGCTTCATTACTGGGGGCTGGAACATTTGAGGGAGTGGGTGGTGAAGAGAAGAGAGGGAAAAGAGATTACTGGGGTGGAGAAGGGATGACGAGGCTACAGTTAGGGGAGAGAATTGCTTCTGCTGCATGTGCTTTTCTCTAATTTAGTAGTACATGTTTTGCTGTAATGTTTATAGAGTCAGTCATGCCTCATAATTTTTTTTAACAACTAGATGCTGGCTGGACCTGAGCAAAGTGAAAAATTTCTTTTCAGCACTGCTATTCAGTTTCACCACTGATCTTGCTCGTGCGTTGAATAGGGTATCCAGCTTGAATGCACGAGCAAGATCAGTGGTGAACGGACTAGCAGTTTTTTTTTAATGAAGCAGTGCTGTGCCATTGTCTAATTTTTTTTAATGAAGCAGTGATGTGACTTTTTTGTAATTTTTTTTAAATGAAGCAATGATGTGACTTTTCTTATTTTTGGCACACAGAAGTTAGAAAGATAGGTTGCCGAAAATTCAACAAACAGACAACAGCAGACCAGCAATTGGTGTCTTTCTATGGTGGATTTGTGTAGTTACTCCAATAAAGAACCTGACATTTTGAAATTGTAATGCTACCAAAATTATCACGATAAAATGTCTCAAGAAAAAGCCCAATCTCACAAACACGGAAATCTCGTCTATTCCGCAAATGTTCGACAGTCTTTGTGGAAGATGGTGTATTTCTACTGTCAACTGTCTTCCATCGGACCTCCTGTTGCTATTTGTAGTAAGTAATAAAGTTTCGTCAAACAAGAACATGATGAAAACAATTGGGAGAAGAAATCCAGCATCCTGCAAAAAGACTGTCGACAGTTTGCAGAATTGAGATTTCTGTGTTTGTGAGATTGTGTTTTAGCTTGAGCTCTTTTAATCGTGATCATGAACTCTCTCAGTAATGTGCGTTTACGTATTTTTCCAAGTACATATTTTTACCAAAATTATTTTTAAAAAAAATTGTGGCATTATCCCGAAAGATCAAGACCCAGTTAATTAGTTTCGAGTAGCCTATTAGACATAAATAAAAGGTGTATTTATATTGCCATTGGGTTAAGCTTGTATAATTTATACCTTCTGGGGATAGATAGTATGCTAGCCTGCTTAGAATTTGCGATTAAGAATTTTTCTTAAAATTGTGTATAATGCTATTATTTCAATTGTTCTTTTTTTTTTTAATTTCTAATTGTTATAAAAAAAATGCACACGATTTGAAGGTCTGAAAGCCTGTATGCCATACCTTTTCATCTTGCTAAGAGGAAACGAGTTGGGGGATTGAACCTTTAACAAAATACCCCAAACTAGGTAGCAAGGTCCATAGACGTCGCCAAACTATTTTTCGATGGAAAGGTTTCCTTGCTCTATTTGGACCTAATAAGTCTTTTAATACGGTGTGGAATTTTAATGAAAGTTAATTTTTAAGCAGACATTGGCTGCGGAGCACTGTGTGAGAAATCTTTACGGTACAATCCTAAATAACAGCTTTGTGGACGACATTCTGTATGTACGATAGGGCTCTTTTAACCAAATGATATGGTAGCGTGATAGTCAATACATTTTTCTCTTTGAGCAATACAATTTTAGACTGATCTATTGTGGCCTGCAAATTATCAGTAATCATCTGTGTTCACTGCTAATGACTGTATGGTTTGGAACATATCAGACAAAAGTACAGTACTTCTTTGGTTTTAACTTCGATAATCCTGTTTATTGTTTGATAATGTTTAAAAATGGTGTCAAGTCATAACTACACTATCCAAAAATGACAATTTCATTCAAGCAAACTTGGAGGAGATGGCAATTTGACCAGTTGGAATTTTATGTAAAATTTTAAGTAATAATGTAATCCTTGCATTTTTTTATAACAATTAGACATTGCAAAAAAAAAAAAAAAGAACCACCGGTAATACTGGCATTATACACAATTTTAAGAAAAAATTCTTAATCGCAAATTCTTGCAATTCTTCAAACTTTGGGCACACATCAGACGGTTTTTTTTTAAAGTTTTGAATTATCTTTAAATCAAACACCCCCCCCCCCCCCAAGTTAAAATTGCTCCACGATTCCTAGATAAATTCTCAACCTGCATTAAAAAGACGTAACTCTTTGCTATTAATGTACTTTCTACATTGTATTTTTACTATTATTCTACTAACCAAATTCCTTATTTTTAGTTACCTTTTACCTAATGTTAACAAAATTTCTTATTTCGTATTTTTTGTCTCCGTAAAACCCTCTGCGATCACTGCTGTTATTAAGTTGCTGGGTTTTTTATAGCAACGGCAGAAAAACGACTGTTTGTGCTAAAGTGGTGTAATATTATTTGTAGGGTGGATACCGTCTTGAGCTGCTGGACTCGAAAGGACGCCCAATGATGGACTTGACGCCAATGGTGGGCAACAGCAAATTCTCCATTGTGAATCCCACGTGAGTCATTTTTTTTCGAATACATTTATTTGTGTGGTCATGACATCACAACTTGGCGGTATAAACAAGCATTCAAAATTTATGAGTTAGCGGTCTTCCACAATGTAGGTAATTGGCACAGGAGGATTCGTAAACCGCCCTCTGGCCAAAGGAGGTGCCAAGGGTAGGCCTATATTGACAGATGGATGGCCGACCGTGTGCTGGGTTGTGACCATGTTCACGTGTAATGGCATTTTATGTATTGCTGCAGGCTATTTTGCAGTATTCTTGGGTAGCCCAGCCAGAAAAAAAAAATGTTTTTATTTTGCAAATGTGTGCATAGCTACAGTAGTAACTCTTAGAATGGGTTTGATGTTAATTTTCCTGAAGGTGTTTTGCTCGGAATGAGTGTGAGGAATGGGTAGGGCTAAATTTGTCCTAATTTTTTTTTAGATTACAAGTTAGCCTATTAATATATATAACATATATTTGCTCGATTGAGAGCAACCGGTAATAATGTGTATGGGATGTTCAATGATTTCCATTTTAACAAAAACTTGACGGATGTGTGTGTGTGTGTGTGGGGGGGGGGGGGGTCAATGGCAGACCATTACTGCAGTGCTTACTATCCTTCCCCCATCCATCCATGTGATGCCCCACTATTGCAAATTAAGAGTAGGACAAGAATGTCTACATGGTTTTTGTTGTCAGGGATTTAAGGCTAAATAGTACTCTCTGTTAGCGACAAAAAGTGCCCAAACATTTCAGTTCTGGCAACAACTGCATATTGCACATGGAAGCTGTACACACATTGCAGTTTCCAAATCCACCGCGAGACACTCCCAGAAGTGACGCCGTAATTTGTGATGACGTCATCAAAATGGCCACCATGCGACATACTAAATGTCTATTACCTCTAAACCTAATTGATCAATTCTAACATGCGACCTATTGTTGGAAATATAAATTAATTTACTAAAAGAAATGCCTGAACAGTGTATGCCGTAAATCTATTAGTTTTACTTTAATTCGAAGAAAAACGCTAATTCTCAATTATCTGTGGAACTAATCTATCAATCTTTTCATGCAGCATATCTTTGGAAAGATAATTTAATTTGCTAAAAGAAATACCGGAACAATGTATGCCGTAAATCTATTACTTTCTGCGTAATTTGAAGGAAAACTCATTACAACGTCCTAATAATGTCCACCATACGATATACTAAATCTCGTGTATCTTCGGAACTAATAGATCAATCTTATAGTGTAACCTATCGTTGGAAAGATAATTTAATTTGTTAAAAGAATTGCCAGAGCATTGTTTGTCGTTTATATATTAGTCTTTGAATGAGGGGAGTGGAGCGGACTTAATGAATATTCAGGGCCTGGCATACCCAAAGGTTGCTCACTTGGTAAACAGAAGCATGAGCAATATGCTTGATAGGCAATGGAAGCTGACGGGAGTGAAAGGCACGATCGCCCTATAAGTATTGGAGGCTGCGATCCCAGCAAGTTCGTGTGATGCGATTGTCCGAACTTTTCATCGTTAGGCCTAATGAAGACAGCCGATTGTTGCTGTTGGAAATTTGCAAGGGTGTGGTGTCATAGTCTTTGTTGTGAAAGTGTGCGAAAATGTACTTTGTTGGTATTTTGGGGAAACTTATGTATTGTCTTACGTCCACTAACGGCTCTTCTGCTTCTCCTACAGTTAACGAATGAATGGTTAACCGTGAAAGGTGTATTCCGTGATTACTATCAATATCTCTTGCAGTATTACTTTTAAGAGCCACTTAACTGTTTTTGTGAGATGTGGTGACCTTGCAATATGAAAATAAGAAAGTTATCGACTGTTGACAATATTTAGGGCAAAGCATCATGTCTCTGCTCTTGCCGATATGTTGGTGTTGTGTAGTAATCAGGTAATATTGCATAAAAATATACTTGAATTGCAAGACTCCAGAATTTTGTTTTAACGTTTTATTTACCTGAACCCTAACCTCCCTCACAGGTCTCAAAGCCATTCTGTCAATGTGCCACCCAATCTGGATTGCAAGGACTGTACTATCCGTCTGGTACAGCAAGCATTGGAGTGGGGACCTGATCTTAACTTCCACAGTTGTGCAGACATCGACATCGTTCGTGGTAAAGTAACTTAAACTCTTTAGTAGGTTGTGGGTCAGCTATATTAATTTGGTATGCTGGGATGAAAACAAGATAAAACCTGTAACGAAATGTAGCAAAAAAAATTACTGGTTAGCTGCATGCAGTTAATATCATTGGGAACATGAGCACAGCATGTAGTACGAGCAGAATCGCTAGTAACAGTGGATTTCAGAACAAGAGCTCTCGAGCTTAGAATTATTTGTAGTTAACCATTAAAAAGACAGTAATGCTATAATATCGGTTGAATTGTGGGTTAAGTGATTTATTTCTGTGTTGCAGTCGACTTCAATGAGGACTGCATGGGCCGAGGTGAAGTTCAAGACGGCCGCTGTGTTTGCCGAAAACCCTACGAAGGAAGTCGCTGCCAGTACCGCAGTAAGTGCAATGAGTGGATTTGTAGAGTAACTCGTATTTTTTATGAATGTTCAGTACAAGTAAATTTAAATTTGTAACAGTCTTGCCAAGAAGTACAAAATACATAGTTGTATGAAATTTACATTGACCAATTTCAGATGACTGCAGTGATGATTCTGATTGTGGTAACCACGGCGACTGTATGGATCTTGGTGGAAGTAACTATCCTCGCATGCAGTGTTTCTGCCACCAAGGATGGTTTGGGGAGGGGTGTAGTAAAGGTATGGTATTACGACAGTTCCGAGCTCTGAATTTTAGTAGCAGTCGATTGTGATTAGTACCTTTTTTCACTTTATGCTTCTTGTCAATGATTCAGAATCTCCCATAAAAGCCTTGCCCGCTTCACTGCGGAGCTACTCCCATCGTGTCCTAGCAAAAGGCATTGATATCTTTTGGCGGCTGGTTACTCAAGAAACAGAAGTAGAGGTAGTGGTTGTGTCCCGTGGAAGCAGTTACGTCGGTGTTGGTTGGCGTCCATTAGGTAAGTATTTATGGCATATAACAACCCTCTTACAATTACATACTCGTGTGTTTAGACTATGATAGAGTAGCATACTAGCAAATTTATTCTATTTTAGAACTAATTTTTTTTTTGTCAAAAGGTGCGACTCCTGACTGCAAGAAAATAGCTTTAATTCCACACATTAGTGACCAGGACTCGAGGAGAGGTAAAGAGCTTTCAAGAATGTCCTCAAACTCAACATCCTCATCCATTCAAGAAGATTCCCCTTCACTTAATGATAGTGCAGCTACTATTGATGAAGAGGGTACATCCACGACAGCAGCAGTTACGGCAACTCCTCTCAGGCCAGGTGAGTTTACTTGATATAATTCTTGTTTGAACCATCCCTGTTTTGTTTTTTTTACAAGATTTGTGGATCACTCGGAATGCTGTGCGGTTTTCTGCATCTTTGTCCCAAAATATGTCGTTTCTCATGGCTTTAGATAGAATTGATATGTACTCCCACCTTAAAAACACTGGTGATAGGCTTATCGCATAAAGCTAATGTTGATGTTGCTATATTAAAAAAAAAATAAGGAAATCGAACGATCATGGTGGGAATCTGAACAAAAGTCTCTTCAACGTGAACTTTCCAACTCTGCCGAATCTCTGGAGAGTTTGTTAGACTGAAGGTTCGATCACAATATTGTAACGCTTAAATTCAAAAACAAAAATGCTCTCAGTACGGTATTTTGCGAATTTTCGATAGGCGTAATAGTCCGAGTGGTGTTAATTTCGGTCTCTCCTATCTTCTTCAGGCTTCCTTTCTTGTGCTTGCTTCTGTTTTACATTGTCATGAGTGCCAGTGTTTTTGAAAATGCGTGGAAACCGTTGCCCACTGTACTTCTCGCGTGTCGTCTGCTCAACGCTCGCACGATCCCATTTGCGCGAGAGGTGTGCCCCCAACTCTTTACTGATTAGGAATTTGATGTTTGACGGCCCTTGTAGATTCATGAGTGGTTGTCCGCTCGCCACACAGTGTTGAATCGCCAGCGATTCAAGTCCTCTTAGATGTAAATACCTTTTACTATTAGACACCAGTAGAGTAGTTGTTTGGTCCCAATCGATTTTGTGCTTAGTACTCATGCGGTGGGTGGCAATGCTGTTTGCTTCATACTCGTTTCTTACGTCAGCCATATGTTGTTTCACTCGAGTGTGGATTCCTTTTCGTGTTTCTCCTAGATAAACTGCTTCACACAAAATCGATTGGGACCAAACAACTACTCTAAAGGTGTCTAATAGTACAGTAAAACCTCTTTAATACGAACTTTAAGGGGACAGCTAAAAATGTTCTTATTAACCATAGTTCTTATTAAACGGACGAGAGAAATTGGGCTGCCACTTTAAAAAAATTCAGTCTACCTGTATAGGCTGCATTGTTTTGATGTGTGTACTGTATACTGCGTTCGTCCTTGACCTTCGCGCTTGCACAAACGGACAAAACTCTATCACTTCGCAATATGGAGTCGACTAGTGATCGATGTTTTGTGTGGAATGAAACGAAATTCAAGGGGGGAGGGGGGGGGGGAAGAAACTGTTACGAAGGGCAAATTCGTAAAAATAAGCTGGAATTGTAAATATTTGTTCGTCTTATCCGTACATTCGTATTAACAGAGTTCGTTATAGCCGTATATATTTAGTACTGAATGGGTAGCTGACCAACCAAAATCTTGAAAAAAGTTCTTATTAAGCGGGAATTTTTCTTGTCCGAGTTCTTATTAACGAGGTTATACTGTAAAAGGGATTTACATCTAAGAGGACTTGAATCGCTGGCGATTCAACACTGTGTGGCGAGCGGACAACCACTCATGAATCTACAAGGGCCGTCAAACATCAAATTCCTAATCAGTAAAGAGTTGGGGGCACACCTCTCGCGCAAATGGAATCGTGCGAGCGTTGAGCAGACGACACGCGAGAAATACAGTGGGCAACGGTTTCCACGCATTTTCAAAAACACTGGCACTCATGACAATGTAAAACAGAAGCAAGCACAAGAAAGGAAGCCTGAAGAAGATAGGAGAGACCGAAATTAACACCACTCGGACTATTAGGCCTATCGAAAATTTGCAAAATACCGTACTGAGAGTATTTTTGTTTTTGAATTTGAGCGTTACAATATTGTGATCGATTGATTTCGAACATTCAAAGTAGAAGATGGTTCATTTAGACTGAAGGTTAGTGTCCAGATCGGGTATTAATAAATTCAAATAATATTAACTAAAAGAGCCGGTTTCCGATGCTTGGCCATGAAATCTACACCTATTAGTACTTAGTAGTCTCGAGGACAATTTCTATGGACCCTAACCGTAATCCTTTTACTGAAAAGGTTATTTGTGGTTATTTGTTAACCGTTCTGTGAGTGTTCATCCGAAATTTATTCTTTGCATTGGTAATTTGTCACTAATTTCTCAATTTATTGACCTTAAATTAAGTGAACGCAAACACGTCGCTGCTAAAAGCAATATCGAAGCATAATTGTTGGCTAAGTTGACCGACTCGTTTCTGGAGGGAGCGACGAAATGCCCTGAAAAGATCACGACATCCACGGCATGCTGTTAGCTTTTTGTTATTTGCGTTCAACTTGCACGCAGCTCCTGTCAATTTTATGTTGGCCTTACATTACATATTTCAAACCTGCAAGTGGCGTTTACAGTGGAAAATATGAGAGATGCTAAAATATGGACATTCACTAATGTTCTAAGTAAGTTTTCGGTGAAAACCAGTCCCATTCACCTTCAGACTTCACCAACACCTTATGTTACGTCGTGGCTCACATGACAGATTCAAATTCTGATGAGCCACGGCGTAACGACTTTTGTAGTAAGGTGTTGGTGAAGTCTGAAGAAGGTGAACGGGATTGGTTTTCACTAATAATTTACGTAGAACATTAGTAAATCATCATTGAGATGGAATGGTGTAATTTTCGTTTCAAGTATGTCTTACATTATAAAGTTTAACCGACAGTTGCTCAAATGGATTATGTTTGAATTCTATTGGCACTTATATTTGTATCTTTTTTTTCCATCTTTCATCAATCTAGAAACTTCCACGAGAATCCGTTTTCCGTCCAGAAGGTTAACCACGCGTTCAAAGCCTTCAGCAACTACCATTCCTACAACGACGGAAACCACGACAACGACTACGACAACAGCTACAACTTTGCCTTCCACGACTACGACAGATGCCACAACGCCAAAGAGTAGCACACTTTCTTCGATTAGTGTAAGGACAGAAGTGCAAACGGAATTGAGCATGTCTGTAACTGAATATCTGCCCGAGCTGACTTCAGGCGAAATAGGTGGTTTTGTGGGATCTACTGAAGTTGACCACGAATTAGCCTCCAGTGAAACTCATTCTGCTCCAGTTATTGCCATGACTAATATCGCAGGTGATGCATTTGAGTATACAATGGGAGAGGGAGAAAAATCTTATTACTCTGCCAATCAGGAAAGAAGACGACGCCAAACTACTGGAACCCTTCATCCAATGGAATGTACCGACATGGTTATCGGCGCTGCCCGTGGGTCGTTGAGTCGTATCCGAGATTATTACTCGTGGAGTACGTCAACGCCTCAGTTGGATGCTTTTTGGGGCGGAAGTGAAGATTTAACAGCAGCAGTAGGCATGGAAGTTAATGGCACAACAACGATTTTGTTCCGGAAGCGACTCCAAGGTATATAACTAATTTTAAATTATTGTTAGGTTAGGACACACATACTTTTGGGTGTCAGTATTTTGTGTTACTGTAATAAATGTTGATTAAAAACCATTAAAATCTTTTTTTGAAAAATTCACAATTTGGCCAAAAGAAAAGAAATTTAAAGAATATACATTTTGTTTGTTCCTTATAAAGAAGAAACATTATTTTGTTCCTCCGTCCCTTTAACATTGCATAGACTGATCATACAAATTAGTTTCCTCCTTGCAGTCTCGTGGTGTGACTACTAAAATCTCATACGATCGCAGGGAAACCCAATTTTTTGGGAAAAAAATATGATGTTATGAAAAACTTCATTTTACTTTGGATAATCAAAATTACTTATGAAAATTAACGCTTCATCAAATGTAACTACAGATACGGTGTGGTTACATATTCTCCTAGCTCGACACACGCCATTGATTGGGAAAACACCCAAGTGATACTCAGTACAACACCATTTGGGACTCCCATGTCGTTCACTGTAGCGTCTTGCCATTCAACAGTTCTGACATGCTAGTAACGTGCCCCGCACACCAAGGCCTTGTTAAGCTCGTTACACCAGCAATCACTCTATGCCTTTACAAATCCCCCGATAAAGAGGCCAAAGAGAGGGAGCCGCTGTCTGCAGGAAGCGGGATTTTCGAAAAGTGTCACTCATCAAACGCTAGTGCAATTGCTTGTGGTGCGTGCTTGACGAAGGTTGAAGATTCTGGAAAGACTATCCATAAATAATAGCCACCGAAAATGTGCCCGTAGTTTGTGTGAAGGAGTAGTGACTGACATTTGTTGATGGGTTAATTTTCGTAAGTAAATACGATCTGTACCGAATTCAGCAGTTTGACTGAATGAGGGTGGTGAGCAATTTCTATGTCTAGATCATAAGTTCCAATTCATAAATGATAAAAATTAAGTTGCCAGGTTGGTTTGGTGCAGTCAGTTATCGTTAAGTTGTAGTGAGGACTGTAACCGGGACTGTGACCAAGGTTAGTACACAGTGTGCGGTACGTATGGTGTCACTACACGCTCACAGTATCAGATAGGTTTGATGCATTTTCAGCACATTCTTGAAACCTGCTGAAAAAAGGCAAACCAACCAATTATTTCTTTACCCTAAAACAAAGGATTTTCAGACACTAACAATTGGTGTAATAAACTATTTTTGGTTTGCAAACTTCTAAACTGTTAGTCTACATGCGGTGGTAGGTATTTTAGGTGAGTGAGTTTTTGTAACTTGGGGTGTTGGGGACGGGGTACATATTATTGTGATGCTGAATGTTAGAATTTTTAATGGCTATACAATAGGAGACCATAGTGTTGGTTTACAATTTGGTTTTGCCCTCCAAAGAAGCTTTTTGCATCCCAGTAACATACTTTAGATTGCAAATTTGCACCCGGATCAAAATTTGGAAATTCGACCCCGATATTAATTATTAGACTTTTGCACAAAACTACATCATTGATGAAAAATTGGGGATACAGTTGTGGATATCGGCATCGGTACCGGCAATATTTTTTAGACCGGATAGGTAAAATTGGTATCGGTGCAACCTTAGTATTCAAAAATGAAATTTGGTCAATTAGAAGTGGAAATAGGTTCGGTTCGATATTTTTTTTTTCGAAATGCCGAACACCGAACCGAATTGAACACCATTTGTTCTTCCATGTTCGTTTTGGTACAGCCTTATTGGTTACTAAGAAGAGTATTTATCCCATGTTTTGAATATCTAGTCTGGACTGTTTGATAATCTTGGTAATATGTATTATTTGCAGCAAGTGAAGCATTTGATACAAGTATTGAAGCTTCGCCAATGCACTTCATATGGGCAAAAGGTTTCCACGAATCTGGCGGAAGCCGACCTGAAGCAACCAACTTCTTTGTAAAAGATGAACTGAAGTACCACGGTCCTACTGGAGATCAACGCGGAGCTACCACCATTAACTTTCACGGTAAGCTTGGCTGCAGTCACTCTTCAAGTTGGTGCAAGTATTTAAAAGAAAGTAACAAACGCACGCTAACTGTTGACTCTTACCATTTTTTCCCTTCCATTTTTAAGAAATGACTGCCGAGATGCCAGAGACTTGCCAAGGAGACTGGAAGTACCCACCTGATTGCACTGGCAGCGAATGCGAATACAAAGCCACCTGGGAATTTCAACCTGCCTCTGATGATATTCGCTTCACCATATTTACAAAGCACACAGCACGTTGGACTGGCATTGGATTTTCACGCGACAAACGCATGGTATGTTTCTGAAAGCAAGTTCATCACTTTTTTTTTTGGACTGCATCATATTGTTATGATCATATTTCCTTCGTTTAACAAAGACTTTTAATCCTGCTATTCCTAATGAATGGTTTCTTATCTGCAAAATATGTCCGTTTTGTACTAGCTTAAATTGCTCATTTAATGCTCAAATACCCAAATTTAACCCTATTTAAATTAATTAAGCTTTGCCTTGCTTTCCCATTAGATGGCGCCGTCCATGCTTCCTACATAGCATTGCCATCTTGTATCCTCACAATCGCTTTCGGCATCGCTCTGTGCTTTTGCTCTGTGTTGGTTTTTTCGAAACCTTTTGCTCTTATTTAAAAACGTTTAGATTTTTACTTTGAATGTAGTAGCCATCGGGAAACGACGCAAACATACACGAAAATTCAAAAACAAACAAAGGTATAACGCCACCTTGGCAAATTTTCGATAGTCCAATATTGCTCGGGATGGAATTCACAGCTGACAATCTTCTTTAGGCAACGCATACTGTTTTTTCTTGTCTACTTCTCCTGTTGAATTCGAAATTCACAGCAGAAGTAGACAAAAAACGGTGTGCGTTGGCTGAAGAAGATAGTCAGCTGTGAATTCCATCTCCAGTATTGGATTATCGAAAATTTGCCAAGGTTAGTGTTACACTTTTTGCTCGTACAGCAGAAGGATCACTGGATTTTTCCCTTTGAGGCTGCAATTTCATGCACACATTTAAAAACTCCTGGGTATTTGCACCCAGCTTGCAGGTTGAAATTAACGTCATTTATTGACTACCTTTTTTTGTATTGCAGAACAACAGCGATGTTGTAATTGGCTGGGTTAACGATAATGGACGATACTTCATGATGGATATGTGGGTGAACGGCTACTTTCCTCCTTTGCTGGATGAAATCCAAAACGTCGAGAATGAAGCTGGCCGACGAGATGCTAGTGGAAGCACCCTGATGTTTACACGAAAACGAGACACAGGAGATGTAGAAAAGGTTAGTGCGGCATATTGCAAAACCCATTAAAACTGATTAGGGCAAATTTAGGTAGCTCAGTTTTATGATGTTAAATTTTTCTGGTATTTGGTTCACATTTGTATTCATTTTTTTTTTGGTTTGCAGGATTTAGCTTTCAGTGAAACCGATTGCCTTTATTTGTTGTTTCCATATCACGGTGGACAATACAATGCTGTTAATAAAAAGATCAAAATACATGAAAGTACTCCAGCCGTTTCTTCCCGCCCTCTCTGCTTTGCTTCGTGCGATGAGCTCACCACTGGTGTTTCACCAACGGATCCTGGTAAGTGCACTAAAGAGTGTAAGGCTGTTTGAGTGTGTGATACCCGTACTGGTACAGTATCAGTATCGGGTCGGTAATGCTCACGGTGGTGGCCAATTATTTGATAAAATTAATACATTTTAAAATTCTAATACACCATTTCAATTGGTTTTTCGAGACCTTACAATTGGTGCTACAGTAGAACCTCGATTATCCAAACCCAGATTATCCGAACACCCTGATTATTAAGGACCCTAATTTTTCACGATTTCACGATCGTGTAAAATAATTAGCTTATTATCTGCTGCCTGGAAACAATTTTTTTTCAGTGTACAGCATGGATGTGTGTCAGTACATCGCGAAAATAGATCGTGTAATTTCGTGAAATTCATTGCTGTCCGTGTAAACTACGTATTAACGTGATATTCGTGAAATTTTATGTTTTTTAAAAAAAAAAATAAAAAATTTCGAAAGTTTCCCTAAGTGAGTTAAATGAGTTAAGTGAGTTAAATAAAAATTGTCGTGGAGAGAGTTGTTTTTCTTTCGTCACCAAGGAGCGAGGTACTAACGAAATATTTTCTTACGAAAACTATTGGACACAATTATTTCAAACTTACTACACGCACGTTAAGGTGCACAGAAAAAAATCAGATAAATAGCTTTAAGAGTTTCGGGGAACCATTTTTTTTTTAATTACGGGCGGTAAGGCCATTAAAAAAAGAAAAGTTGGTTCTCAGGCCCTCCCGCACCGATTTTTTGACGGGAAATAAAAAGAAACGACGCGGCAAAAATAGCAGTTACAGATGAAAAATGGTCCTTAGTGAGAAATGAAAATATAAAATTACCATTCCTGCCGTTTAATAATTGTATGGACATGTGGTAAGCAGAATTACGAGGCAGTATTCTTTTTTTTACCCAAAATAAAAAATAATTCCCCAAAAAGTATGGAAAAATAGGGCCGTAAAATAAAAAAAATATTAAAATAAAATTCCGCCCGGCCGCACGGATTTCATGAGAAAAATGCCCGAGAACCAACTTTCTTTTTTTAAGTGGCCTAATGAACTAAAATTGAAAATCTCCGTGTTGACAAAACGCGTCCGGAAGTCGGCGTTAGGCTAAAAATCGTTGTTCCCACCTGATAAGCGATAGTGTGAAGGTTTATAGGCTCTTTTCCGTTTTAGCTTTGCATCGTGGCTGCTAATTTAATTTTATAATGCTGTGAAACATCATCTTCCTTGTGATTTGCAACGAGGAACTAAAACGCCTTTGACTAAAAACAGAAGCGCTCAGTGAAATCCGAAGCGATCAGCGGCATCCATGTTGAAATCGCGCATCAGCCAATGAAAGCGCGCCAAATCGGTCACGTGGTACCAACCGGCCAATGAGGGACACACGATCTTCAAATGCTTTGGAAACTTAGCTTTAAACAGCCTGAAACAGCCTACTACAAACCGCTTGATTGGCCAATGCCAACTGGCCAACGAGAATATATGTTGACAGGCCTAATAGAGGGGAATTCCAGCTTTCCAACGAATCCAAGATGGCGGCGCCCACTCCAAATGGTTCGACCGCTACCGCTAACCAAAAATGACCAATTTTCTGCTTTTTAACTTAAGAAAAAAAGAATGAGGTCGACAATTTTGCAATTTTTAGTGAGTCTATACTCAACTAAAGTGCTTTTTATAAAATTATACACAAGCTAAACAACGTTTTTTTTTGCAGAAATCGAAACATGTCAGGTAGAGAGAGACCTTTTCTCACTTCGATATTTTGGCCGAAAATGAAGTTAGCAGCATTTCTGGCCTTCGGCAGATACGTCAGTCCAGCCCAGACCAATTTTGTGCATTTTTAAAGTTCTGTCTATTTTACTGTACAGACGCTACAAGATTACTGTTGGATGGGCTACAGCAGCCAATCTTTATTTTATTTGTAGGCCTACACAATGAAAAAAAAAGAGTTCCGTTTTAGAGCTTTTTTTTTCAAAATCGAAAAAATGGCATATTTTCGTGTAATGGGGAAAAATTTCGTGAAAAATACAATTTTTCTCCGTGAATCGTGTCGTGAAATAAGCATTTTTTTTTCGTGAAAAATTAGGGTCCTTGCTGATTATCGAACACTTATTCGTACAAAATATTCAGAAATTGGCCGTTTTTTAGAGAAGGAATAAGCATTGACTTTGTTTTGTTTTAGTTTTCCTTTCAGCAGTCTTAAACAATCAAGCGTAGTTGACAAACAAAAAAACTGAGTAAAGAAAACACTTTTCCTCTTTTATTTTGCATATAAACTGGATTATCCAAATTTTCGTTTACCCGAACACCCTTCAGTCCCAATTAGTTCGGGTAATTAAGGTTCTGTTGTATTCTTAAGTACGTAGCTTGAACTGTTTCAACATATTTAGCTAAGACTAAAAAATAAAAACCCCAAAAAACTTTTAGACATGCTTTACTCATGAAACCGAAAGTCGAACATTTTACTCCTTCATTCTGAAGTGTCCTGGTAAAGCCAAAAACTTTTTCTTTCAGCCATTAAAAAAAAAAAAGAAGTTGGTTCTCAGGCCCCACCAATTTTTTTGACGAGAAATAAAATGAAATGACGCCGCAAAACAGCAGTTATGGATTAAAAATGGTCCTTAGTGGGGCATGAAAATATAAAATTGTCACTCTGTCATTAAATAATTTTTTTGGTTGCATTGTAAGCAGAGTTTTCAGGTATTGCTCTTTCTTTTACCCCAAAAAAGTAATTTCCCAAAATAAAAGCAAAGTGGGGCTAAAAATTCTTGCCCTTTTTTCAGTTTGTGTTCAGTTTTAGCCTTTTGTGTAAGACTTCACTGTTGGTACTGTCTTGGCTGATGCTATTAGATTTATCGATAAAATGTCGGTGCTAGTTTTTTAGCGATAATTTTGACCGAGTTGATTTTCCAACACACAATTTGAAGTGCTTTTTTGAGTAATTCACCCTGCCTGCACGCACGTAATGGTGAGCTACGTATTTAAGGGGGTAATGAACAATGGTGTCCACATTAAAGTTAGCAATTGTTCTTGGTAGGTTACTCCAATCGGCTGCAATGTGCCTTTGAAAACCTGGTGACATTTTAAATTTAAGTCTTTATACCATTTCACTTTTTAAAAAGTAGTGGTTTTTAACAACACTTTGTCTTTGTAGAATTAATAGCCAAAGTATCCACTCCATTAGTACCTGTGACTGATGTAATATCTGTGACGTCTACGACATCAGAAACTTCATCTTCACCTCCTGACCGTGGCCTGTTCTACTTGGTGGAACTTCGGGTTGTTGTGCAAAAGCTGATCAACCTTAACAGTCTTGGGGAGAACAACGAACGTGCTCACAAAAATAAGATTCGTCAAGAGGTAAGTTAGGGTTTTGTTGTGATGCCAACTTCTTATTAGTTTTAGCTTGTAATGGCTGTCGACCAGAAGAGTTCCTGTGTCACAAGTAGACTGGTTAAGCAATGTGTAATGTTGTTGAAATTGATAATGTTAGACCGAGGCATGGTTCACTGGTGCTGATGGTTCGCTAAATTCAGTGGCGTAAGTACTGTGCTTCTGGGGTTGACAAAGTCGACGGGCCCGCGGCTTAAAGGAATATTACAATTACGGATAAGTATTTTCCACGATCGCAGATTTCGCAGATTTAAAAAAAATGAAGCGTACAAGAAAGTTCTCGGAGTGGTGAGGTAGTGAACGTCTGTAGGTTCTAAAAAAGTATTGTTGATGTCGTGGAATTTCAGAAAACACACGGAATATCGCGGAAATGTGAATTTCTTCTGTCAAATTCATAAAAAGCACGCAAAAAAAAATTGAATTTTATCACGAGAAAGACTAACCAGAAGTGTCACTGAAATTCTTCTCTTGTTGATTAGAGTGAATAATGCTGTACTTCTGATTTTAGCATGGTAAGAGACACTTATGTCGTGATGTCAAGTTCCTTTTTTAAAGTTTAGTTGAAATTGGGCGTATATTGAGCAATATAGCTGTTCCATTTGTCAACCCTTAATGCTGCAGAATTGATAAAAAATTTCGCGGAATTTTTTCCAACTCGCAGCAGAAATTACCTCTGATATGGCTGAAACAATTTTGCGGATATCAAGTATCCCTACTTACAATGTTAGAATACGCACAAACAAAATTTTCGAAGAAGCAAAGATTTCTTCCTGTGCTGCGTTAACCTCAATATCTTCATCTGGTGCTGGCCCCATGCGTTCATTCATGTGATGCTCGAGGATGAATAGTACGGTAATGTTTATGTGTTTGGATTACTTGCGTTGGCCCACCCAAGTGGGGGAGGGGGTACCCGACATTTTGGCACAACTGAAATTGAAAGTAAAATTTGGGAAAAATAGACAAATACGGCATTTACTGAGACTTAAATATTTTAAAAACTGACTTTTATTAACGTTTCAAAGGTGCTACCATTGCTGAAAAGTACGCTGATGTGGAGTGTATGGCAGTAAAGCCTGCACCTTGGATTTTCAGGTGGACGTCGCATGCTTATTTTTTAGTGGTTTTGCAGGGTTCTGAACTTTTTTTTTTGGAATTTGTGCCACTTGTACATGCATCCAAATCTATAACTAGGCCAAATCTTAATCGATATTCCTGTTTGGATACACCATTAAAATCGTTTTCTTGAGGGCTGTTCACTAGTGCTATAAGAAATCAGCAGTTCCAACTGTTTTTGAATTATTAAGCAAAAACTAAAAGCTAACCAAACTAGAGTTTGGATATTTGTTTCGGAATGCACATTAAAAAACATAGATGCATAAACAAACCCTGTATTAAAACAAAAATTTATTTGAATGAGCATTGGCTGAACTATGCTAGTATTGGTAACAGTGGTACTGCCCAAATTTTAAGTGAAAGTCTTGTAATTGGGGCCGTTGATTTTTGGTGCATTCTTCATGGATAATGCAATGCTCCTTACATTCGAGCCAGTTTGGCAGGTAGGGTAGTTACGTTTGCTTTCGGGAATTGGCTTTTCTACTCGCAGGCTAACTCTTTGATAAATTGATGTTCTTGTGCCTTTGCTCTATAAATTGTGCAGTAGCTAAAAAATAAATAAAAATAAGAAATGATGCAAAACTTTGACTTTTGTTCAGTCATAATCTTACTAACAAATGATTTTTATTTATAGGTGACCCAAGTTTTACAGAACGTTTCCAACTTCCGAGAGGTGCAAGTGTTAGATTTGCAAAGGTAGGTTCTAGAATTTTGTAAGTTGCTCCTTAACTGTAGACTTCTATGCCTACGTTTTGTAGTTGACATGACCTTTTCTGCATTGTGGTATCATTTGTATTGTATCTAAAATGGCTGGGAGTCGTTTTGTTCCTAAAATCGCTCGGAGTAGTGAAGCTTTCCCAAAACGCTACATGTCAGAAACAATTTCCTTTTTTTTTTTTTTTATGAAAATTCCACTGATTTCAATCTGTCAGAATTCCGTCGTTTGGAACTCTTGATAACTTGGCACATTTTTATCCAGTTAGTTCTTACGACGTACCATTTTTGCATTTTTTATTATTTGTGATCCAACTTAAAATCACCACAACATGAACTTCAGCAAAATAAAAATAAAATTTGGTTCTCAGTAAAACTTCCTTTTATCCGCCCTTAACTTATGTGTGACCTGTTATCCGCGCAATTTTTCTTTTACCACTCACTGACAAAATGGTGCCAAAACTATTGCGGCTTTTATTAAAATTAAATGAACCTAAAGAAATGGTTTAAACTTACTGTAAGTAACAATGTGCATTGAACAAAATTTAGTTCATTATTGCAGACCTGTCGTTAAGAAATAAATTAATGCCAGTGGAGGATGTGGCCATAGCGATTAAGGCAGAACTGGGTAGCCGGTTTGAATCCGGGTCATGCCACTCGACGAAACGTAAGTGCATAAAGGTGGC
>JAHWFP010178485.1:0-19169 GCA_023313725.1 Lithobius niger | reverse complement strand
GCCACCTTTATGCACTTACGTTTCGTCGAGTGGCATGACCCGGATTCGAACCGGATTCCCAGTTCTGCCCAGTTCAAGGTAACAATGAATGTATTACCTTCATTGTTTAGAAGGTAATACAATGTGAATTAAATGTTAAATTAATAAAAGCACATCAGCATCCTCTGAAATTACACCCATTTACCTCTGGATAGAAGCGCCTCCACTCGAATTAGCTAAGCGCCTTGTACTTATAACTGGGAAAGTAACGTATTTACCAGGTTATACATGCCCGCCATATAAAATGTTGGCACTTTTCATTATTTGTGTCCCTCTTTATAAGCGCCTACAAAAAATAGGCAAAATAAAAAGAAAATTGAGCCTGCGGGTAATACGAGAGTTTTTGCACGCTAAAACAAAAAATAAGACCCTTTCTCAAGAAGCCTAAACGTTCACCTACTGCATTCAAGCTGCAGTGCTGCAAATCACGTGAAAATCTAGTTAAAAATCGTAATTCTTCCACTTTAGGCATCTCTTGTAAATAGTTCATGAAAACTTGTAGCTCGTTTGAAGATTTCAGTTGTTTTAATTGTTAATATCGAAATTTGAAATCAACGTTTAATTAATAGCAGCAAATTTTGAGCGTGTGTGTTTGAGCGTATCGTCTTTCTTCCTCCATGAGCGCGTTGTTGATCGCTTACTCAGTTCTGGTTCAATTTTCTGTTCGTGCACAGGGAAGACTGCTTGAGTGCGTAACCAATCAGCTGCTTTAGCATGTGCGATCATTGGCGTTTTTCACGGACGAAAAGTGTGCACTGCTGGTTACGTATGGTACCAATCAATTGTTAAACCTGCTAAAAAGTATGCAGTATGTAGGTAGTTCACAGTACTTTTTATTTTGCCGTGGATTGCAAGATAATAAATGTGTTGGAAGGATGACAGCAGCAACGGTATGCGCTAGTGACGTCTTTTACCTCCAGGTAGAAGCACCCGGCACTTCTAACCAAATAAATATGATTCTGTAGTATTAGTTATCATTTGAATACTAAGGCTGTACCGAACGAGAATTTTTCAGCTGAACCGAACCAAACCGAACAAACCTTAAATAAGCCGAACACCGAACACTTCCGAACCGAACAAAATGTACCAAACCAATCTATCTTAAACTAAAATGTGAACAAACTCAGTCCAAAAAGATTCATCAAAGCACAAGTTTCTTAACAAATGTAGGTATTTTCACATGGAATTGTAAGTCCCTAGATGTTGTAACTGTTTAAACATAAACAAATCTCCACTTTTTTTTTTTTACATTTTCCCTTATAACTTCTGAACCGTTAGAGCTAGGAACTTGTGGTTTGGACCAACAGAAAGCTGGCGAAAAAAACTTTCAAAATGGTGTATTCAAACATCAAAATCCGTCGATTAGAAGTGAAAATATGTTCGGTTTGGTATTTTGTGTCGGTACAGCCTTATTGAATACCCTTGTCTAAGCCTCTATATTACCAATTTAATCAAATTTCAGGGATTCAGAGTGGCTTGTGGCTAAGATGAATGTATTTGTCAATAACACTGGACTGCCAGCTTCATCTGGAAGCGAAGATTCCCCTACAGTTGAGTCTGCAATGAATGCGTCTGTATCCACAGGCAGGGTTGGTCGTCTGTTTGTGGACAGTGCATACTTAGTCGTTGAACCACCAGCAGGTGCGTTTAGTAAATAAACCAAGGACGATGTTTTGGAAATCTATTTATTTTCTGTAATTCTTATTGTCAATTCCTTTTTGACAGGTCTGGATTCGGACATTGTCACTACCTTTGAGGGTAAGTTAATGTTTTTGCCAGGTTTGTCCATTCTGTTAACAAGCATTCATAGTAACCATTCAGGGCACATACTTAAGAATAAAGTTTTTTAAGGTAACTACTTTTGCTTACTTTAAATGTAAATTGTAGCAATTAATCTAAATTTGGAAAGGTAGCTCTTACTTGTTTTACCTTTATGTCACGGAAAACATAGTTGCTATTGCTACTGTGAAACTCGCGATGCAATTTTAAATTGTGTACCTACTAAGGCTATACCGTTCAGCATTTTTTCTGCATTTTTCTGCGTTCAGCATTTTTTCTGCTGAACAGTTTCCGATCCGATCAGCTACAAATTGATTGGTGTACCGAACCGATCGCTACAGATTTTCAACAATTTTTTTTTCTGGCTTACACAAACTTGTGGGCTAATGAAAACATTGGAATACATTTTTTTTTTTATCCAAATAAAAGAAAAAATTTGTCCGTTATTAACCTTAACCTACACAATGTAAAACATGTAGGCCTAGCCTAAATTAAAACAAAAGGTAACAAACATGAGGAGAAACGGAATTTATTTATTGTCAAGGTCCTGGCAAAAATCGAAAATCTGCAAGTTTTTGTTCGCCGAACCGATTTTTGCCGATCAGCCCAAAATCTGCAAAAATCTGTTCGGCTAAATCTGTTCGGTACAGCCTTAGTACTTACTGTAAAAGTAAGAGAAAAATGAGTGATTTCAACAACATAAATTGTGTATTTTGGTACAGTTAAAATGGGTGAAAAATAATATACTGAAACTTTCTTGGTGTCGGTGAGGCAGAAGGGTCGGGTAAGCGGATTATGCATGCTCCTCAGTGCTTTTAGAGGAGTATTAGATGAGCTGTAATTGTATGTATGTGTATGTTTTCAGTTATGTAATTTAATGATAGAAAAACAGAAAGAAAAAGTTTGACCTGCCAAGTTGTCGACGCGCCATTAAGCCTCAAATCTTCCCCCCCCCCCCCCTTGCCAGAGTTGAAGTTTAAGGTCTCGTTTTTGGTTCACTTGTAACAGTGCTGTCACTGTCGAGTGTTTGTTGTGTGTTAATTTTTTTTCTTTTTCGTGGTAAGGCCACTTAAAAAAAGAAAGTTGGTTTTCGGGCATTTTTCTCAAGAAATCCGTACGGGATGGCGGAGTTTTATTTTTATTTTTGTATTTTTAACCGTATTTTTTCGTACATTTTGGGGAATTATTTTTTAGTTTGGGTAAAATAATGAACACTGTCTCGTAATGCTTCTTACCACATGTCCACACAATTATTTAACGACAAGATTGGCAATTTTATAGTTTAATTTCTCAGTAAGGGCTATTTTTGTTCTGTAACTGCTATTTTTGCCGCGTCATTTCTTTTTATTTCCCGTAAAAAAATCGGTGCGGGAGGGCCTGAGAAGTGAGAACCAACTTTTTTTTAATGGCCTAATCTTGTTTTTTTACACCTTTGTGTAGTTTCATATTTTTTCTTCTGTTACTCAGTTGCAGAAGATCCCACCCAACTTGATGCCAAGGTTGCTTTGTATGCAGCTGGTGCCGCCCTTATTGCGCTGGGGTTGCTGGCGTTAACACAGATTGTATGTTCACTTTACCGATGTCGCAGAGAAAACCGCACTCACACTTCCAAGGTTAGTGTAATTCCAAGTAAAATCATTTTAAAGTTAAACCAGGAAAACATTTTTTTGGGCATTTAACATTTTTGTTTATGATCTAGCCAGCTAGTTAATTTATCTTATTCATCGGGTTTTTAACGCAGGAAAAGTGGCAGATGTGGCGTGTAAAGTTATTTGCCTACCTAACTATGGAATAAAAGCCGATGAAGTGCATAACATAACAATTTCAGTCGACATTTTGAGTCACCTTAGAATCATTGTCAGCAGTACATGATAAATATATTTACTAAGGAGTAAAAGTCATTAAGAGGCGAAATTTTAAAAACCCGCGTTCACCAGAACAAAACTGGCCTGTTTGACTTTGATGACTTTTACTCCTTTGTAAATATGTTTATTAAGACTGTACCGATCCAATCATGCTGATCCATTCATTGCCGATCAGAGCGTGATCGGATCGATTGGCAAAACGATCATATTTTACTAGTAACCAATCTATTCAAGCCACCCGTAAATTTATCATACAGATATTACCCTATTTCATGTACTACATCATATTTGTAACAATTGACTAGGGGTGTGCGGTTTTAATATTTCGGGTTCGACTCGATTTCGATCGATTTTGGGGAAGAACATCTCGATTTCGATTATTATTCGATTTCGAAATTCAATTTTTTTCATTTTCGATTTTAAACTATTTTGTTTTTTTTTTATCATTAAGGGCTAGCCTTTGAAAAAGTTATTAATTTTAAGTAATTACATTCTTGTAAATTAATGTTACTCCAATACATTGAACTTTGAATTATTTCTTCTTTTAATACGCAAAACTACATTTTGGTTTTAACACAAGCTTCCATCTTCCCCCACTCCCCCTTTTGACTAGCACCATCCTTAGATTTTATTTAGTCAAATTAACTTCATATATTGTGCAAGTTTAGCAAATTATTGCCCCTTAGTTGATCGCTAAACTTACACTGGCATGTTGTAAGGCAATGACTACACTTATGTTAGCAATGATTAACATGGTACCATGCACAGTTGCCATATAAAAAGAAGTCATTACAAATTTTTGACTAGAGTTAATGCCTTACTTGATTCAAATTTTTTTGTTAAACTTTATTCAGTATACTTACTGAAAAATTTTTAAAAAATCGAAAATAATACATCTCGTTACTCGATGAGGATCTTGTTACTCGGTGTGAATCTTGTTACTCGGTGTGAATCTTGTTAATCGGTGGGAATCTTGTTAATCGGTGGGAATCTTGTTAATCGGTGGGAATCTCGTTAATCGGTGGGAATCTCGTTAATCGAATTTTTCGATTTTGATTCTGACGGATTCAATTCGATTTCGACAGCATAATAAAATCGAAATCGAATCGAAAGTTTCGATTTTCGCACAGTCCTACAATTGACGTTACTCATTAGCAGCTCCTGTTCAATCATTTTGATTACCTACTAATTGTAATTTGTTAGCATTAACTGGCAAAGATATTTTTAACGATCGCAAAGTGGTGAAACGACTTTCAATCACTGGATGCCATATTTTCCTGCCTGCAAAGTTTCATTTCAAATAAGGAAAAGTTAATGAAAACTGAGATTTGTTAAGACTTTTTCGACTCCTGGTTAAACGTACTGCTACTTCGCGTCTGGCAAGCTGCTCCACTAAGAAATATATACGCCTAAGAGTATACTTCGTATTTTTGTGTGTGATGGGATCAGAATGACGATCGACAAGGTTGACGTTTCTTCACTGGTCGTATCAAGATAGGATTGGAAGCAAATCTGCTGATCGGTACAGCCTTAATGTTCATCATGCACTCTTGATAATGATTGTAAGGTGACTCGAAACGTGGAGTGAAATTGTTACGTTGTGTACTTTGTTGTCTTTTATTCGTTATTTATCGTACAAGTGCTTTTTAATTTGATCGATAAAGTTATTTGGGCATCTTGGTCAAAATTTAACAAATGAAAGATAAGTCTTATTAAATTCGTGTTTGTTTATGTTGTGTGGAACGAAATTTTGTGGGGATGTAGGTAAGACATCAGGGCTTGTGCAAAAGGGAAATAGCGGTCATCTTTTTTGCAAAAGCTGATTCAAAGAAATAATGAAGTTGTTGAAAGGTTTTGACATCTCTGCCCAAAACACAATAAAAAGCAGGTTAATGGTAAGTGGTGATATGCATTTTTTTTAAGTGGTGATATGCATTTTTTTTAAGTATCAGAAAGCATTCAAGAAGACAAATTCAGCACACAAAAGTGTGCTTTCATGCTAATAGTATTAAAAAAAAGTCAACTCACAATAATATTTTTATCAGCAGTAAATTTTTCAGTTCGTAAGGCAATTCTTCTGTGACTCATAGCTTCCTTGATGTAGTGTAAATTGAAAACTTGGTATGTATTTAAACAATATGGCGTTGGTAGCGGTAATCGAAGGGCCTCTTGGGGTATATAATTTGCTTTAGTTTTTATTGCCTTTCAAAATGTCGGACTAATTCTTCAAAAATGGTTTTCCAGGAGCGACTGATCTCAACATCAGGGTGGAAGGACTACTCCATGAGTGCCAGCAGCAATTATAGCTACGAACCATTTGCTCATGATGAGGATGGGAATCCTGCTAAAGGAGGCAAGGGAGGCCCTCCTAAAGGCCCACCTGTACCCAAGAATGGTCACTTGGTGCCAGGAGACTCGCGATCACTATCGCGTAACCCTCGCGGAACTGATGCCGAGCGAGGTGGAGCCCACTATTCCCGAAGAAGTGAAAGTTTACCGCGGCTTGGTGCCCCACCTCCAGGTTATGTGAACCACGAACCTCATGGTGGTCGTGGCACAGGTGGTGCGACGATGCCTCGTTCTCCAATGGAATTGCAACCGGACTTTTACTTCATGCCGAGCCAGCGGCGGTATTCTGGCGAAGTGGTTCGCGTGTATGTTGATTACAACAATCCTAACTTCTCAGGAAAGTAGTTGAAAAAACAAAAACTTAATAGTGTAATCTTATAGATGGTTATTGCTCACTAAAGAACCGATTTTCGGCTGAGCCGACCAGTTGCCACATGGGTGTCTTCCATAAAGCATTTTGCCACTCATCAAGGTGTGTGGTTGTTCTGCTAACCAGTCCACTAACAGACTACATATAAACTTGGTGCAACAGTATTGTACGTTCAGTACTGCAACTTAATGCTGGACTTAGCATTCGGTATGAACAAAGAGCAGCAACTCCGAAATGAAGTTTGTAACTACTGATTACACTACAACATAAGCCGTTGCAGCTCGAACAACATTGATTACATAAATTACTATTTTACTTGGGTAAAACTCCAGGACGTTAAAGATGTACTATCACTGATTGAGAGCTATCTAGTATTATCTAGCGCTTGCTTGTACCAAGTTATGGAGTGCACATTGCCATTTCTTTTAACGAAACAAACAAGCCACTTCTCCCTTATTATTTGGTGAAAATTTTGTACGTCCTCGTGCACCTGGGAGCAAGCTGTAAAGGTTAACAACATCACTGCGGCTTGATGGTGTCATGTTATTTTCCTGCGGTTTTTCAATCGGTGATAGTGCCATTTTAATGTAGTTGTTGTTCCATTCTTGTATGGATTGTATTTTTTTAACCATCTTAAATCAACATAATGTTGTTCTCTGGTAGTACATTGGTAACGGTGATGCTTGTTTGCTCAGGTAGTTATTTTTGCAAAGTAACATACGAGATTAGTTTTTGTTTGTTTCGCACTGGATGAAAGTGCAATTAATGTTTCCAAGATTTTACTTAATAATCTGATGAATTTTGACGCTCTGAAACTGGCGAGCATTAGAGTCAAACCTTGATTAGCCAAAATAATTTTTTGGTTGATTACTGGTGGGAAGCTATAAGCGTTTAAAACCCGAGGGGTAGGCGTTCCATGAACTTATTCCAACTTCAACTTTGTGGATGGTTTTCAAGTTCTGTTTGGCTGGATGCAGTGATGTGGTCCTGTTGAATGCTCGTTCCACATAGGGCAGACACGAAAAGTCCTTGTTTATTTCTGTGTTAGCATGTAGGAGAAGATAATGCCACAGTATTGTTCAAGCTGTGGACCATTGTATGTTGCTATGTTGGAACAAGAGTCCGCGCAAAGTGTGGGTGCATCGAAGGTAATCAGAAGTTGGAATTCCGCTTTATTGAAGGGAAATTTGATTTTGTTGTTGCAGATTACCTGTCGCTATGCTTGATCTTTTGTTTACTGTCCCTACTTGCTGTTTGTAAGCTGCACTAACAAGAAAAAAAGGGGGGAAAGGGGTTATATGAATACTTTTTTTTTTTTTTTTTACAAAAACCTTAAACTTATCGATGATAAAGACTTTATGGGAAAAGCTGAAGTATGGTGAACTTGCCATGTAAATATACACTAGTTCTGTTGAAATGACAGCTGGTCAGAAATTTTTCTTTATTGGAGGCCGTGCTTGTTTTAAAATACAAGTTTATTGTTTTTAATAACTTCACGGCTTTTGTTGTTGACTTGTGCTTTGCAAGTTACTCATATATTGAAAAATAAAGTGTCATATACAAAACGGTACGATACGCACTGATAGATACTGTAACACTTTTTAGTAAGGCTACACCGATACCGATACTGGATCGGATCGGTTGCCGATATTAACAGTACCAGTGTCGGCAACTTCCACAAAAATATCGATAACTTTGGAACCGTTCGAGATTACGACATGCGGTTCGCGGCGTTTGCTCAGGAAATCAGAGTATCTTTCTGGCTAGGTTTGAACTGTGTGTTACTATTTTAAAGTTTATTAATTATTGGACTTTTTGCAGAAAACTATAGTGCTGATGAAAAATTGGGGATACAATTTTGGATACCGGTATCGGCAAAATTGTAAAAACCGGATCGGTATCAGATCAGTAAAGTTGGTATCGGTGCAGCCTTACTATCTAGTGCAAAAAGGAATCCTTGGTGCAGGCAGTTTTGAAATGTGAAAAATGTTTTAAAAACAGTTCGGTATCGGATCATTAAAGTTGGTACCAATGCAGCCTTACTATTTGCGGCTATTAACATGTCAAAGTTTTGAGATGTCCAGTTTGGGAATGGAAATTAAAACTTTTTGGGAGTAAAAACTGTGATTAACCTTGCAGGAAATGGGACGACTTTTAAACTTCTGTGCAATTCCGAAACGATACGTATTGGATATTTGTGGGGGTAGATGGGCGTAACGAAGGATTATGGTAGGGGATTGGTTTTTGATTTTTGTTTGTTTTGTTTTTATTATTTATTTTGAATAAGATTGTTGGAGGTTTCAGGTTGACTTAGCGTATTTACATGAGCAGAAAGATTTATACTCCAAACTCAACTTTTCCATTCCACATGGAAAACATCCAGTCGTGATGTTTAAAATTATGTATGGATGGAGGGCAATTAGTGAATCTCCTGCAATGCAACAAACAAAACATAAAAGGTATTTTGATGTACCCAGTTTGAGCAACTTTTTCAGTATTTTGTACAATTTTCCAGGGTGGGTTGATTGTTGATTCATATCTTGCGTGTTAAGACAAAATGCAAAAGGGTGTAAAAAAATTAACACTTGGTTAATACACGGGCTTTACAAGTAATATTATTTCCGTGAATAAGCGATATATTTTTTTCAACTTATCCAAAATGTAAACGTCAAATTAGGATAAGTAGATTAAAAAAATATATTTGTACACATCTTATTTTAACATTACCATTGCTGTAGTTAAGAAAACCAGAATTTGGAAGAGTTAATTGTTGACGGGAAAAAAAGTTAATAATTCTCGTTGAAACTGGCAGAAGAGTGCCAACAGAACAAAAATGAATACAGATAAAGGTTTTTTTGTGTGTTTGTGCGTTGAAGTTGTTGTCCTTATGTTTTATATCGTGGTGAAAAATGCTACTAATGCAACTACTGTTGCTTCCATGTATCAACTCTAATGGTGATGTGAATACCATTAGGATTTGTTTCTTCTTTCATTATGTGCCTTCACTTATCAAGAACGTGTTTAGAAACAATTTGTACATAAATGTATTTATTTTTGAATGGTTTGCCTATCTTTACAGATGGCTTTTCTACAGGATTTTAATGCCTTTTACATCTTGGAGATTAATCCGTTCACTGTTGTGTACATGATAGTTAAACCTATCTAGGTTTTTTTTAAACAGATTGTGGCCTGGACATCATTGACTTTTCCTACTTGTTATACTGTTTTGTAAATATATTTTTCATACCTCGTTCTTAACAAAAATATACAGAATCGTTGTGCCTTGAAACAGTTTAATAAAGCTAACATTATTCTGTTATTGAAGCTTATTTCTTGGTTAAAATATACATCACATATCGTTTGGTAGGACTAAACAAAATAATTTTAATTGCCATGTACTGGTTGGCAGGCATTTTTCAGACTTAAAAATTATGTATTATCCCATGGCATCCTGCCTCTTATTTGAAATGTGGTTGAGATGGGTTGGCTATGTGCTGCCGGGATCGGCCTAGCTGTAACCCCGAATGGATCCCACCTTGGGTGGTGATGCGCTGACCTTTACTTTCATTGCATCTTTGTATATTGTCGGGAAACTTCTCTGCGACTCTTCTCCTTTGGTCTTGGTTTATTAAGACTGGGCAGGTGAGTGTTGTTCTATTTTTAATATCTAGGGCCGATGTGGATGGGGATCGGAGACTGTTTAGGCCGCGGAAAAAAAAAAATTGTTGCTTCTTAGGCCCCTTGCTGGTGACTCAAAACTCGCCCGGTGAAAAACTTTTATTGCAACTTTGAGACAAACGTACTATTGTTTTGCCTTTGTATTTCAGAATTTATTTTGAAATAAATTTAACTCCAAACATAGTAATAATTTGTAATGCTATTTTCGTGAACGTTGGGAACACGTAACAGTGCAGCATTGATTAACTACTTATTTACGTTTCACAATTAAATTGATATGTTATATTGTAATTGTTACTTAACTAAAATAAAGTTCTCATCATCTACTAAACTGGTTATTAGAACCAACGTACAAAATGCAAAATTCCAAAAGTACCAAGAAAAAATTCCAATCTTGGCAAATTTTCGATAGCCTGTGTAGCTGGGGAAACGTCAGCCGACTATGCTTCTCAGGCACTGTCTGCAACTCAGTTCCCTGGATGTGGCGAGTAAATTTCTGCAAGAAGCGAAAGGACGGTGTATTCTACTGGGCTATCACACAACCCCCCCCCCCCATGTCTACATTACAGAAGCAAAGTTAACCCTAATTAACTTTCGTTCAACACAATTACCACAATAAGGACGAAAAACATCAGTTCAGTTTCTGATCCACTTGAATTTTCGGTGAATTATTCAACCTTCATCGGAAGTATCCTCCACAAAACACACGAAGTCGTTACTCCATGTCTTCTCTGAGTTGAAACAACGCGCTGTTCAACGAAGAGTGGTTGAACTAGCAGAGCGCTGTTCAAACTCAGACATGGTGTAACGACTTTACGTGTGTTTTGTGGAGCGTACTTATGATGAAGTGAACTATTAAATAATTTGCCGAAAATTCAAGTGGATCAGAAACTGAACTGATGTTTTTTGTCCTCATTGTGTTAAATGAAAGATAATTAGGATTAAGTTTACTTCTGTAATGTCTGAGAAAGAAGTGGAAAACTGGCCTTCCAAATAACGGAGGCCATGTGGAAGCAATGTGATCGGCCTGGCATAGTCTGCTACCTTGTAAATATCGTAGGCTACGTTGTAGCACCAATATTCGAATTTGCTAGGTCAAAACTTGTGGGGTTTTGAGTTGTAGATAGTCGGCTTAGGTTTCCATCTCCAGCAACATAGACTATCGAAAATTTGCCAAGATTGCAGTTTTTCTTGGAACTTTTGCATATTGTGCGTCGTTTCTCATGGATAGTGCATTCCAAAGTAAGCGTGTTAACATTTTGCAACTGTTTATGGGGAAGAAAATCAGTGAACCGTGAAGAGTTACTGCTCCTTGGTAAATAATCTAAACAGCCCTAAACTAAAGTATCACGCTTAGGCTACTTGTTTCTGTTTTACTATCAAATTTAATACAACGGGCACTGTATGGGAATATAAAATTAATCAGCGACCATTAATTATACCATTTAGTTACGATTTTCTTCAGGCTGTTCAAGAAACGATTTACTATTACATTTTCATAAGGAGCTCACAATCAATAAATACATACACTAAAGCAAAACCGTAAATCAACCAAAAGGGGTCACGTTATACAAAAACCCCATAAGGTTAAAGGAACCTATCAACTTTTTGCCTGACACCTTAACTTTTTTTCTCTTAACTGACACCTCGGTGATTGCCAGTCAAGCTCGAGTGATCACAGTTCGGATCACAAACTTAGTGGTAGCCATATTGACTCTGATATAACTACTTTCTATGGCGAAAACTTGATGGGTCTCTTTACCCTTGAGGGGTTTTTGTACGATTTTCTTTACTACTTCTGAAATCTTTGTAATTTCTCTATAATTGCACTGTTTTCTTTTCCCCGGCTATTTTAGGATGCCTTTACAATTTGTTTTAACAAAAATAATGTTACACCCACGTAAAGTTCTGATCATGTTTTTATTATTAATAACCTATGTTTAACAAAATAAAAAAAAATTTCAAAAATCAGATTTTTCTCAAGCTTTTCAAATTCATAACAAAATTTTAGCCGCTTGGCTCAACAATCATTTTTTGAGCACTATAGAAAATAAATAACATTACTGTTTTTTTTAACACCACTGCATGTATTTTTCACATTTTATCACATTTTTCACAAATTTTTTTTTTATCATTAGCCAATTTGTACAATTTTAACATATTTTTTTTTATCATTACCCAATTTGCATATTTTTCACACCAGCAACACCCCGATTGTTTATTTAATGACAAAATTATAAATTGGCACTAATAATAAAGATCTGTACTGAATCAAGGTAAAATTTTAAGGTTTGACCCACTAAAAAATAACTCCCGTTAGGCCATGTAAAGGTAATTGTTTGGTTTACCGGCACGAGCGGGTGCCTTTTATCGCGGATCAAAATTTTTTTTTATTTGAATCTTGGTCCACCAGCTAAAAAATGATATTTCCGCCAAATTTTGACAGTTTTTGACATTCCATTACACCATTTTAACCAGCTCGAAACGAGCTTTTCAATGGTGCTAATTTTAAGCTTCTAGCTCAAACCCATAAAAAGTTATGTGGCAAAAACTAAAAAATACCGGTAACTTATTAGCAAATTATTTTTAGGCCTACTACACTCTTTCAGCTTTGAGCTACATAGCCTACATGTCGAAGTGGTTAGTTAAATAAAATAAAAAATAAAATGCCTGGTTGCCTGCAACCCTTCCGAATGTCGGTCGCACCAACAGTTGGCGACTTGGAATTTAGCCTTACTCGCCAAATCGGCGACTAGCTACAGAGCATGCCACTAAAAAAGGGGTATCTCTGGAACCGTATAAGTTAGAGACTAACGGTTTGCGGCGTTATGCTCAGATTTATAAGGGCTATATAACTGGATTTTCTGCATTAATACTGGAAAATTGGACAATTTTGGTAATGCATAAATTAGAGAAATCTTTCATCATACAAGACATATTTGGTATGTGGCGAGTAAAAATTGTGAATGGCGAAGTGCGTTGAAGGTCTACTGGCCAAGTGGCGACTGCTACTGGATTGACATTCGGAAGGGTTGGTTGCCTGGTGCTTCTACCTGCAACTTTGCCTGTAAACCAAGCAATTTTTTTTTCCATGGCCTTATTACAGATCGCATCAATACTTGCTACTGACATTGTAGTTTTGCTTTATAAATGTATACAAACAATAGCTGAGGAAATCCTTATTGGCTCCTTAAAATTCAGTTTACAAAATAAAACTACAAATAAAATTTGTAGTACAAAATTGGTCAAAAGAGAGATGAGTTTCGAGATGTCAACTTGTCCTCAAAACGACAAAATAAAATATCACAGTAGGCTACTCGGCAAATGAACATTTTTTTAAAAAAACCAATTAAAAACCACTGGCATGATATACCAACAGATAACTTCTGAGTATTAATTTTCTCTTCTTGAGTTGTAACAGACCTCCTGTATTTAAATTTTAAAAACAAAGCAAGTCAGTTGGGGTTACTGCTAGCATAGTGGTTATCGTTATTCTGAAACTTGACCCTTTCAAAGCTTGTGAATCTCTGGTGGTTGGTACACGTCTTGTAATAAATGCATTGACGTTTTGTAATGTCTTGTGATCGTGCTTGTTGGTCTTTTTGAAGGATCTTCTGTTTTGGAATGAAATGATCTTCACGCAGCCAGGCTACTTAATTTGAGTATAAATATTAGCTGCAAATCCAAGTGTAGGTTTCCAAATAGAACTCGTGTAGAGCAATTATAGTCCGTCACAAGAACGAGAACAGCATGTTTGTGTATAATGTAACAAAACTGAATTAAAAATAAATTCTATTTCATTGAAATAGTCAATGAATGAATATAAAACAAAGCACAAGTACGCAAATTCCAAAAGTATAAAGATATAAACAATATTTTGCGGATACTCGATAGTCAATTTCTTGCCGGTGATGAAGTCGACATGTGACCATTTTCAATGAATGATCTTCATACGGGGGGGGTTTAAAGCCACTCTCATACACCCCGCATCCTGTATTTCTGATGAAAAATCGGGAGAAATTGCCAGTTTATGATTCTTTCAGCGGTTTTGTCCACCGCCATCGTTATCTTTGGAGTATTTACGGTGTTCGAGTCAATAAGCTAATCACTCGACAAATCTATGCGTGCAAAACTAGGAACTCTGTTACTTCTGTGCAACATTTAATATTTTTCGCTGTAAAAGGTGCTTGCTTTCATTATTCTAAATATTGGCTTTCCTGCTGGTCACAATTTTTAATATAGTCAGACCTACACAAAAGCAGCTAACGTGTTTTTCCATGGGATGTGGAAATACAGGGAAATACCTTTTAATCTCACTGTTGATTATATATTACAGCAACAATGCAGTATTTCCCATTGTTATTCAACAATGAAAGCATGCGTATATGGATGGACGATATATCGCGTTGTGCAACAATATACGTGACGGAGTATTGTCTCTAGTAAGCTACACATATACAAGCTTCGGACGTGTACTTTTCGTTCCACATCCTGGAAAAATTACGTCACAAAGCGTCAACTTGAGCGGCAAATAAATTAATTTGTTTTAGGACTTCGGCTTTTATGGCCTCCTCAGAAGCGTTCGGGTTACTCTGCACAAAGTTGGAAATGGCTAAAAGTGTCTGATTTCTCATAGCTTCTACCTCATCGTCCCTGCTGACCCATCTTTGAACTTCTTGGACGATGCTTGTGCTGGTCATACCTTCTTGAATAATTCCTTGAGCCCCAAAACCTGTGTGCAGCCAACCCAAAAGTCCGACCTTTAAGGCTTCCACAGGTTCGCTTTGTTCGAACAGTTTTGTCATTTCGAACCAAGTTTTGACCCCAGTGACGCAATCGTACAGCGATTCGTATTGTTGTCCCTGTTTTAACCAGAGTAAAAGCGCGATTTGTTGAATGAGTTCCCCTTCTTTTTCGATGAAGGCTCCGATCGGGGTCTCGGAAGCCATTTTTGCAAGGTGGACGTGGCTTCGTTCGAAATAATCGATATTTTCCCCCATCCCTAAATGCCCACATGTTTTGACAGCTGTTGTCCTGGCAACCAATGACGCAGATCAGGATCGCTGAAAATTCTGAAATCTTTGATGGAAACTTCAAGTTGTTGACTTGCAAAGCAAAACTATATATAAATATGCACGAATTAGTTCAAATTCGAGTGTCCTCGTATGTTTGTTAAAATAATGATTTCAATATTTTGGTATCACGTTTTAATATGGCTGGCGTAAGAAAGTGCTTCTATTTGAACGACGCCATGTTGGGATTAATGAGTCGAAAATTCGTTCTCACCTTTCCTTTTTTTAATTTGTTAGTTTTTATTAATTTATTAGCGTAGTGTATTTAATTCCTTCTTTCAAATAAAATATTACTTTACAGATAAATCCAGCTTCGGGACTGTACCTTCCATCGTAAATGATGCGTAAGGATTTTATCTCGGCTGGCATTAGGAATTACGATTGCGGTGAGCGAAACGTGGTATTACTCGTTCGCGAACTTGCTAGTGTGTATTTCGTGCTAGTGAACCGAAAACCACTAAACCGTAATTTGTATATGTCACGGTTAGTAGCGAGTTAAAGGTTCGATAAGTTCAAAGTAAAAAAAAAAACTGCTTTAAGTAACCTTGATGGGGCAAGTAGAGATGCCGCTCGATAGAAGCTGGTCTGTGCACAGGCTGAGTCCGATGGCTTTGGTACGGGAGCTCCAAGCAACTCTGTACTGAAAACGTGGACGTCAAATCGTCATGTGGAGTTTGTTTTGAAGTACTGAAGCTGTAGTAAACTTTGGCGATAGGAAGCAGAATGAAAATGGAATTTCAGGCGGTTGTTCTAGCGGCGGGTCGTGGATCCCGGATGACAGATTTGACCAACAGCTACCAAAAAACACTTCTGCCGATTACTAGCTCACCTATGGTTGCGTACCCGCTACATTTGTTGCAGAAAGCTGGTTTTACAGGTGATGTATAAATTGCTGTCCAGCAACATACGGACAAGCAAACGTTACGAATTACATGATGATTACTTTTGAAAATTTCGTAAGGCAACCATTGGTGTGATGCATTACCTGCCATGAGTTAAGCACATTCTAGCCGCTTCACCTCCTGTCGACATACAGGGCCTTCGAAAACACCAAGCCAAACTCAACCAAACTCATCCAGTCTGGAGGCAGAGCGAAGTTTGCTCATGGGCATCCTGTGTGTTAACGGTACCAAACTGCCTCCAGATGGTTGAGTTTAGATTCGTAGTTATCGAAGGCGCCCATAATCAGGCCTACTTTACTGAAAACTGGAACAAGAATAGGTTAATTGGGTTGTCCTACACTCGTCTGCATGACACAGGGGGCGGCTTCCGTTCAGGTCCCACCTAAGTATATCGGCCTCTCTACGTAGGATTATGAGTTGTTTGGGAGAAAGTGACTTTTTAATATGCAGCCCTGATCGGCTGTAAAACTGGCATGATGGCTTGCATTGCAGCGCTAGCTAGGAGACGAACGACAGAATACGCTGGAGACGTAACATGACAATAGGTGTTGATAGTGAAAATCCTACCTAGTTGGTCACCAAGGTGCGACCGTTCGGGCTTGACCTTGCAGTGAAGCCAGCGTAGCTGCCCCTTATTCGGCACACACTTCGGCAGGACTATACGAGCTCTAGCCTCTCTTAGACAAAATGTCTTTTAGGGTATAACTTCGATACGACGCTGTTTGTTTCTTTGTTTTCTGTTCGAGTAATCCGTAACCATTTATCAACTGGTAATAGGCTATTTGAAGATACCAGGAAGGAGTGCCAGACAAGCATTGCTTCGTTGCCACCATTTTTGCTCATTTGTGACGCCGTCATACTCATGCGCACGCTACGAGTGCGCGAAACTGTGTCTCATACCACCGATACTCTATTCGTTGTGAAAGACGCATCCTTCCAAACAATTAATATTCCTAGGCCTTAGGCTACTATCCCTAAAGAATGGAGCCTGTCCCACACGTGACCACCATCAACCCACCATCGCATATTTATGTCGTCAACAAAAGCCATTCTTTCATGTAAAAGCTGTGTTCTAGGCGTTTAGGGAGATCACTATAAATGGGGATAAATAATTTCCACCAACAAAAGAACAAAAATTCCAAAGAACTAACTCTTGGCTGGTGGTGGTGGTGTTAATATGTAGAACTTAGCTACAAAATACCTGTGATTTAACGTGGTAGACTTATAACACATAGCCAAAAATAATTATTAAGCATTTCTGAGCGAGTAAACTTGCAAACATTTTCCTCTGTGTATTCAGTTCTGGGTTTGATGTTTACATTCAGTTTATAGGTGTCCTGAATAAATAAACATAATGAAAATTCAATCACTTTGAAGACTCTCACCAAATTATAGTGTTGATATAATTGTCCTTGGTAGGTGGTGTCACCAGCCTTTATTAACTGTGCGCATCAATTGCAAGCGCATTAGATAAACCAATGAGATTTAGTCGAGGCTGAGTGAGGCGATGCTCGCGGGCTTGCAACGTGCTTTGGTAGGTGTGATGTCCTAGGCGGGGACACACCTTAGCCCAGCGTGGGCACCAATGGTAATAATCACACGGACTACCAGAGTGTAGGCTACAGCTGATAAGACAGCGTACTTCCTGTTTACTTCTCTTTAAATACAATTATAACAGGAAGTCATGTGATGCAACTTAATACAATATATAATTATAGAAGAGCCTATTAGTAGTTAAAGGGGTATCTTGGTAGGGTTAACATATTGACATGAAATTGATGGCTGCCATTGTGGAGCACACAAGTGACGACTCCACAGTAGGTGTGCCGGCACCTTGTATTTATTAACCCAATATTATTAACAGACTGACAGCTAGTCTTACATTTACCTAGTGGCAGAAGTCTGACCTTGATTGTAAGTAAAACTTGCGTCTCGGAGAGTAACTTCCGTAACACCCGCACGGTAGAGACAACCATGCCTCAATAATTCGACACTGTACGATTAAACGTGCAAAATCCATCGGCCACTCACCAAATGGCGATTAAATTGGGCAGGTTGGCAATTAAACTATTTTTCCTAGTGGCCGTGAACAAGGCCGAACTCGGGCTGAAATATTACCGTATCCCTTGCTGGCAGATTTTAATGTTTCAGTGTACCAGTTTAAAGGTTTTTCTGCCCGTTTTCTGATTGTTCCAATCTCAAGCTTCTAGATTTTTCTGCTCAGAAGTTAAGAAACAAAATGCTTCTGTGACAGATACTTATTTTCAAAAGGTTTTTATATCATAGGCAGGCACCTACAAGACCGTACAGACATACCACAATTTGTAAAAGAATTGTACTTGGACCGATGCAAATGATCACTAGATTCAATGATTTATTTATTTTTTATTTGTAATCATTGTCTAAAAAACTACTTTTTAAATGGGCGACAAAGTTTCACATTTGGGAAGTTTGTTGATTAATAATGGTCCTTTAAATAATTTTATTAGTCTTACGAAAGTTCTTGAAAAATTGTATTGGTTTTAAAAAGTCCTTGACAGTGTTGTTTTATGGATCGTGCTTTTAGTTTTAGTAGTTCATTAATTCCTACGGCTGTACTGATTACGAATTTTTTAACCGAGTCGAACTGAACAAACCTTAAATGAGCCGAACGCCAGTCACTTCCGAATCCTAACAAAAATGTACCAAACCAATCAACCTGTAAAATAAGATTTAAAACAACTTGGTTCACACTGATTCATATTTATCAAACTACAACTTTCACGACAAATGCTGTTATGGTCATATCCATGGACTTGTAAGTGAACAGATGCGAAAGTTTGAGCATAAAGAAAATCTCCTGTGTCTTTTACCATTTTGCCTCATTACTTCTTAACGGCTTGAGCTAGGATATTGTGGTTTGGACCGACAGAAAATTGGCGAAAAAACCTTTAAAATGGTATATTCAAACATCAAAATCCATAAACTAGAAGTAGAAATATGTTCGGTTCAGTATTTAGCTTTTGATACGCCGAACACCGAACTTAAAACCCTATGTTCGGTTCAGTTTTATATTTTCAAAATCCCCGGAACCCATTGTCCAATTTTATTGATTTACGAAATTAAATCCACAAAT